>CABFWO010002251.1:110476-130115 GCA_902155825.1 Timema genevievae
TCATAAAATTTCAGGGGGGGTTTGAACCCCCTAAGCCCCCCCTTGATAACGGCCTTGGTCATGTTCAACCCTATGAATGAGTTCTCCTTCAAATCCTTCAGTACGGTGGCTCCTCCGAGACCTATAGTTTACCCTTTTTGACTGTGAACGTCCCTGTTTCCCTAAATCGTTGAAAAACTCCGGCAAACACTATAAAGAGATGGAGTTGGACGATTTGGAAAACGGTCTGCATAAAGCCGGTGAGCAGCCCTATCATTACAACGAGACTCGCCGTACTTTAACACCATGTTAGCGTAATCGATAAAAGTATACCCATCCGTGTTCTATTGCGACTGAACATTAATAGAGATTAGGCTGTTTTAGCAAAACATTTGAAGCTTACAATAGTCGTAACATTGGTCGAGTGACCTAACGTGATCATCACGTGGCTAATGCAACGCGTTATCATTTGATTTTGTTCAAATAGTTCCAGTCTATAACGCGCAAACGGTGCAATCCCGGACACGAGTTTCTTAGTAAAAATTTGTCTACTTTGGACCCCTACATACCCTAGAAGTTTGTAAGACGCATTCATTTATGCCCTGTATATATAATTATATGTGTATGTATTGAATTCAAATAATTGTATTGGATGTGTAAACACAAATTTTTAAATTTAGTAAGCATAATTTTGTGATAACCACTTTAACAATTTTTGCTATCTACATAAATGAGGATATTTAATAAAAAACCATAGTACATATTACAATTTTATAACCATATCAAACTAATTATTTATAGTTACTTTTACATTAAAACAGTATTTTTAATTCTTTTTATGAGCTATGCTAAAGAAATAGACAAAAGGTGTTGATTGAAAAAAAAAATGTATCGACCAAGTTTGGGACATGAAAATATAAAGAAAGGGAAAGCCTGTGATTTAAATTATGTAAGAAGGAAAGTTATTAAAACATTTTAACTAATTTGTCTTGCGATGATATTCTTGGGGAATCCGTAAAAATCAGACCGTTTTCAAATAAATCTCGTAACCAGGATTAAGATCGTACCTCCATTTAGTCTCCTCATGATGTCGTTGTGAGTGAACAGAGCGAGGCTGAGGGAGGCCAAGTCCTTCATCTTCCCAGGGTACACCGACTTGGTCCACTCGGGGAGGGGGAGACCGTTTCGTTCCTGGAACATCGCGATGAAATAAACTAGCATGACGGCTTCATGTCTGTTCTTTTGTGTCTGTTAACACTTGGAGTTTTGACAAAAATTATTATTATTATTATTATTATTATTATTATTGTAATGGTAGGGTGATTGTGAGATGAAATGGGGCACCTACAGTTTAACGTGGGATCCGAACGACGGTAGAGGCCTGGTATTCCACACATTCACAAGTTGTGATTAATACACGTCTTGTCAGAGGCGAAGGAAGGGTTTGGCAATCAGATAAATCTGTGCCGGGACTGAGGATTGAACCCCGGGCTCCCAGCACAGAAGTCAGACACTTTACCCCTGGACCGCCAGGTCACCCTTAGCAAAATTTAAATCATGCTTATAACATTTATCTAAATTTTCCTCTTTTGTGTAAAAGGTATAAATAAACGTGTAGCTTGAGTTTAATTTTATGAATACTAAGCCCATTTTCCGACAGTTATTTGAACGGTGTGGTTTTCAAATTTATATTTTATATTAGTTCTACATAGAAGACATGTTATGCCATCTTCATCCATAGAAAAAATTAACACAACTAATTGTATAAGTGGCTGCCTCATTATATTGTTTGTATTATCATAAGCATTTTACTTGTGATTTTTTAGTTATGCTTTTATGTCTCACTGTATTTTAGCACGTTGATCTATTGGGATTGTGTACTATTATTTACAACTGATTCAATGAACGTTAAAATATTCCTTCAAGGTCTTTTTACGAGCACACACTTATACAACTAAAAAACAAGCAGTTTTGGAATTATAAAAATGCATTTTACTTCCTTCACTTTAGCTGCCAAAAAATAGTGTAAATGATATTCTTCATTTCTCAATATATTCTTATGATATATTTAGTTATTTTCATTTAACCTATAGTACTCATAATAATGGAGGCTGGTGGATAGGTTTGTAACACAAAGTTTATGGTCAGTTTTTAATTATTTAAAATAGGGTTTTCATTGATCGAGGTATGACTGTGTTTTTTAGCTCAATCAGCAGATTATTTCCTTTTATGAGTTCACTACAGGAATAATATTGTGTTTGAAAATATAATATTGCTTAATTTAAAAATGAGCTAGTTTAGAAAACTAATTCACATTTAGGCCTAATATATCAACTAAATGTAATGGTACATAGATAGTGAAGTTTAGTATAGTCTAAATAAAACTAAATAACTAGTTTTTAATAAAATACTAAATTTTATTTAAAAAAAAGATTGATACAATATAATACTTGTGTTACTCTTGTCTTACTAGCGAGAAGTGATATTCTCTCCTGGTTTGCGTGAAAGATCAGGGAGAAAACATTCAGAAATATAATCTTAGCCAGGATCCTAGGACCGACCTAACTAATAATGGTAAACCAGACCAGACCTAGGTAACTCCTTGGACCTCATGTCAACAAATGTGTACAGGCAATCATTAAAATCGTACTAATCTTCACAAATATACTAAAGATTTTACTACAGGTAGTTAAAGTTTTATCTAGATATGTGATCTAAAACATTTAGCGCAAATGCCTGGATCAAAGACTAATTCTTCAAGTTGGCCATGTCTGAAAATTTGTTTATCAATCTGACCTTTTTTCCGTCATGGCTGAATATCAAAGTGTATATGTACCATCCCTAAGTGGCGTAGTGTATCTTTCATACACAGTATCCCTGTGTTCAAATACTTACCTCAATCTCCAAAGTGTTGTAGAGTAATTCCACCTCCAAGATGGAGTCGATGTCTTTCCCCGTCTTCTCCGTGAGGTAAGAGTATAGCTCGGCGTTGTCTAGGTTCACCTGTACTATGTCTGGGGACAAATAGGCTTGCTTCAACTCTTGTTCGTATCTTGGACAGGGTTTCTTCATCACAATCTTCTGTAAGGAGTTCACAAGGCAATCAACTGTAAGGAGTTCACAAGGCAATCAGCTGTAAGGAGTTCACAAGGCAATCAGCTGTAAGGAGTTCACAAGGCAATCAGCTGTAAGGAGTTCACAAGGCAATCCGCTGTAAGGAGTTCACAAGGTGGGTCGTTTGGTTTCTGGCTCCATCGGGTTGACTCACAATCGTGTCTGGTCAGACAGTTGGTGCCAGGGTAGGTGTAGTCTAATCTGGATTAATTGGGGGAGAGGCCACCAAGATTAAGGGAAAATATGGATTATTAAAGAAAAAAATTGTCCTAGAAAGAGGTTTGAACACAAATAAAAGAAAAGTGTAATTATATAGGTAGTTCCCATGAAAATAAATAAAATTTATCAGTGTAGAACCTTTATATAAAACCTATAAAAAGTAAATACATTTATTGATTGATAGAAGAATCATTAGTTTTTTTTTGAAAGAAAGCTTTTGATAACATTTAAATGAACTTTATGATAAATAAACAAATAAGACTCATTCCTACAATACTAGATTTTAGTGAATTTCAATCAATGTTGGTGGTAGAAAGTGGGCTTCCTGGAAAAAATTAGGGATTTCCAAACTGTGGTCTACGAGTCAAATTTTAATGGGTCACGTATAGCTTAGACATTTGAATTTCTTAAAATTATTGAAAAATAGAAACTAATTTTAAAAAAATGTCGTAAAAAATAAATTAAATCACCCCCTTCCCTCTCTCTTTTAAATTTAGGTGGGCTACGAAAGTTGGTCGTTCTAAAAATTGGGTCACGGCTCTAAGAAATTTGGGGAGAACTAGTTTAAGGTGAGAATACCAATATTATTCTAGTAAACGTGAACCAAATGAGACTGTACCTTGTCTTGTAGTACTGGCGTGGAGTGTACCGGTATGGGCTGCCAGTTTAATTCAGGGTCCCACACTTGATGGCCCCTGGGTGGGTAAAGTCCCGCCAAAACCAACTCTGCACTCATCAGACATGTGTCATCAGCACTGCTCTCCATGTGCATCTCTTTAGGTGAGTACAGTCTACTTAAGAAACCTAGGTACCGCTTCTTGAAGAGTTTTCCCAGCTTGAACATTTGCATCTTGCCTTTCTGAAGGCGCAAATAAAATACATATAACTCATTAAAAATAATAAAATCGAAGGATTTATCTCTAATTTATTGACTCTACTAATAACAACAATGCAATAATAATTTTAAGCAGTGGGTAAAATAATAAGATAAATAAAACTATACATCATCATCAGTTATTTCCAACCTGTGGCCGGATCAGTTTAGTAAAATGCTTTCAGCATTATTTTTCCTTCGACCACTCTTCCTCCTTTATTTGCTTCTTTTCTACTCCTCACACACTAGCCACTGTCTGCTCCTTCTTTCTCTTTCTGGATCTCCGTTGCGTTAATTTTCCTACATAGGCCTACCCTATTTCCATAGTAATTCTCCTTGGGTCTCTTTCCTTTTACATCTTAACTACATGCCTATTTAGTTATTTTATGGACGCCATTATTATTATTATTATTATTATTATTATTATTATTATTATTATTATTATTATTATTATTATTATTATTATTATTATTATTAATCATCATCATCATCATCATATGTTTAACAATGGTTGAGATGTTTTTGAAACAAAAATTATGGATTAACTCTAATTAGCCTTATAAACATGCCTTAAAATCGTGAAAAAAATGTGTTAATTGAGTACAAGACGTTCACGTACATAAGCTTCTTCTTCTTGTCTGGTTGGGGAAGTCCCAAACTCACTAATACAACATAATACAACACATAAGTTATAACCTAACGCACATTCAGTAACCGAACTATTTGAGCCATAGGATAATAATCTAAGCTAAACCACAGATTATTACCCCATGGGTCGCCATGACTTCTTTATTGGGACAACCATTCCTGCCAAATAATTACTTCTTTTCTGGTGGGCTGCACAGAGAAGGTCCACAGTGAATAATATTCGGCTTATCCTGTAACTTACGCACGTTTTAAGATAGTGGTGTGTAATGTAACTTATATTTTAAATGAATATCTCTAACCTTATGAATTAGTGTCCCGAATCTAAGATCTTTCGGCCATCACTTTCTCTCTTTTCAAAACCCAGTACAAGAAGAAGTTCCGGTCACAAAAAAAGTATCTCACCTTTGGTAGTTGTTTAATGACCTGGCATAAAAAACACACTCAAATATTGATATAAATTGAGTTCTTATAATAACTTATTCTCATAACCTTGTACTAACATAACCCTTGAACTCTCATAACGTTTCAGCTTTCAATTTAGCTAATCTTAGGAACAAAGAATACCGTTTAAAAGTTTGTTTAATATTTCTTACTGATTGTGGACCAGTTAGGCCATAATGTGTAGTTTGTGGTAAGGGGCATAGCAATGAATCTTTAATGCTGGTCTATGATATGAGATAGTGAAATGCAAATTATTGAAATACATTTATGTCAATGCTGTTCTGAATAAGAGCTAGTTACACAACAAATAGGGCCCAAATAGTTTGAAAAATAAATTTTCAAAATGTCTGACTCTATAAAACTGACTACTAATATTCAGTAAATATGGTTAGTAATGGTGTTTGGGGAAGGGGGGTAGTTGTACCAACCTTATCGAGAGCACCCCACCCATCCGGCCATAGGGAGTCATCCTTGTGAGGGTCTGTGGGGTACGTCTCCGTTGGGGAACGGTCGCCGTGGCGGAACACCTGCAATCATAATATATTACTTGTATTATTGATCAATAGTGACAGATACAGAGCATATTACTTGATGTATAAATACACACACACACACACACACACACACACACACACACACACACACNCTTGTGAGGGTCTGTGGGGTACGTCTCCGTTGGGGAACGGTCGCCGTGGCGGAACACCTGCAATCATAATATATTACTTGTATTATTGATCAATAGTGACAGATACAGAGCATATTACTTGATGTATAAATACACACACACACACACACACACACACACACACACACACACACACACTGCTTTAGTAGTTTTTTTAATGATCAGAAAATATTTTTCCTACTTCGGTACACTTCATCGCCTCTATTTGTTCTTTGTGGCATAAACTTCAAGTTGGGAATTTCTCCAGACTTATGTGAAAACCACACTGAAATCGCAGACACAAACCAGACGGTCAACTAAAATTGAAGCTGTGCGAGATGTTTTCTTCCAAATGTGATGATTCAAACTTGGAGACTAAAAATGGAGCCAAAACTCTTTTGAAGGACCTGCCAACATTTGAACTAATTGTGATTACCTGTTTCTGGTACAAAGTCATATTGATCATGTCAACAAAGTGCGTCAAAGAGAGGATATAACAGTTGATTTGTCTGTAAAGCACATCTATAGACTCATCAAACTTTTGGGATACTCTCGAGATACTTGTGCAACAGATGCAATCAATGAAGCCAGAGAAAAGGCAAAAAAAACAAAAAAAAACTCTTGTTGAGCCCCAATTTTCATGAAGCGCGAATAAGGAAAAAAAAAAGATTTTTTTTATGAAGAAGGAAAAGATGAAAAGGCTCAAATATCTGCCGAAAAAAATTAAAAATCCTTCTTTTAGAAATAATGGACAGGGTGCTTTCAAAACTCAAAAGGAGATTTGAAGCAATGGAGGAACTGGATGAGAAACTTAGTTTCCTTCATGGCTCCAAGTTCCAGTCAATTTATTTAGGAGAACTTAGATCAAAGGCAGTTGAGATTGCTGAGACGTGTCCAACACATCTTTGTAAAGCTTAGCTTGAACTAGAAGTAGAGAGCATTAAGCATCACGCTCTGAGCCTAAGTAATAAATCGAATAATGCATCTTCTAAATCTATCCTAAAATTAATTTTAAAATGCGGACTTGAAGATGCCTACCTGAACATTTCAACGGCCCTGAAGATATTTTGACACTTCCAGTGATTGTTGAATCGAACGAACGGAGTTTCAGGGAATTAAAACCGATTAAAGCCTACTTGCGGAACACTTTGGGACAGGAACGTCTCTCAAAAATAAGTTTGAGAACAAAGTGGCATCACAAATATCGTATGATGAGGTCATCAAAGAATTTGCACCCAAGAAAGCTTGCAATATGAAGTTTTAGACTAAGAGTAGTATTTTTGCAATAACTTTTGTACATTTTTATATAATATTTTTGTGTTCAAGGTCTTCAAGCTATAATTAATACCTTCCTTTTACAAATTTATTTTGCTTTTATTTTTCCAATTCCAAATAAAACAAATAAAAAAACATCGGTGCTAACCCGAATCCAAAAACACACACATTTTTTATTGTTCAAGTCAGAAAAGTTAGTTAAACAGCCACCTGGCCAAGCGGGTGGGAGGAAGGGGGAGGGGGGGTAATTTGAGGTTTTGTCCCGTTGAAGAAAATCTCTGGTTCCTGCCCTGCATCAACTCACCACACTGACGAGCTTTATCGTGCCGCTGTCATCTCCATCACTGAAGGCCATTAGAACCAACAGGATGATAGTGATGATGAAAGCCAGAGATATCCCAGTGGCACAAGACCCGAGTCTGTTAGGATGGCACATCCGCAACCAGATAGGATATTTTCTGACAGTCCCTTCCTCCATCGACACTTGAACTGCTCCTCACATGTTCACCGCGCCAAACACCTTTTACAAGTTAACAAATACGAACCTCATTTACAAATTAAACCGTGGATATTGTGAGAGGATAAATATAAGATAATTGATTCTACCTTGATAAGTTTCTCTATTATATCAATGTTAAGAATACTTATCTTTAAAAACATTTAAAAGTTTTTTTATTCTTTAAAACTCATTATTTCCTTTCAAGTAGGTCATATGCCCAAAATAAGAGACGCACGACAAACCTTCATAAATCCCACATTATTTAAGAAGAGGTTTTTATTTAAAATTATGGCTTACGCCAAAATAGAGGTGAAATTGTAAAATTAGCTCTAAATTATTAAAAAAAACTACATTATGAATTTCGTAGTTTTTAAAGACTGAAATTGTTGCCCTTTTGATATAAACATAAATGGCGAGAAAATCATTTCTAGCCTACATTGAAGATAAGGACACAACAGAAAATGTTAAGTTAATCGAAGACTGTTTTAGTAGTTTCTATATTAGAGCCCTTCTATTCCTAAAAGAAATACTACAGATGTAAGGAGATTTCCCTTCGAGTGTGTGGCAGCCTTAATGTAGGCCTATTTATGAGTTATATAAACACCCACAGCAGTAGATCCAGAACAAAGAAACAAGTAGCTCGACATGTAAACAAAGAAAACCAGTAGCTAGACATGTAAACAAAGGAAACAAGTAGCTTGTCATGTAAACAAAAGAAACAAGTATCTCGACATGTAAACAAAAGAAACAAGTAGATTGACATCAAAACAAAGGAAACGAATAGCTCGACATGTAAACAAAGGAAACGAGTAGCTCGACATGTAAACAAAGGAAATAAGTGGCTTGACATCTAAACAAAGGAAACGAGTATCTCCACATGTAAACAAAGGAAACAAGTGGATTGACACGTAAACAAAGGAAACAAGTAGCTCGACATGTAAACAAAGAAAACAAGTGGCTCGACATGTAAACAAAGGAAACAAGTGGCTTGACATGTAAACAAAGGAAACAAGTGGCTTGACATTTAAACAAAGGAAACGAGTAGCTTGACATGTAAACAAAGGAAACAAGTGGCTTGACATGTAAACAAAGGAAACAAGTGGCTTGACATTTAAACAAAGGAAACAAGTAGCTCGACAAGTAAACAAAGGAAACAAGTGGCTCGACATGTAAACAAAGGAAATAAGTGGCTTGACATCTAAACAAAGGAAACGAGTATCTCCACATGTAAACAAAGGAAACAAGTAGGATTGACACGTAAACAAAGGAAACAAGTATCTCGACATGTAAACAAAGGAAACAAGTGGGTTGACATCCAAACAAAGGAAACAAGTGGCTTGACATCTAAACAAAGGAAACAAGTAGCTCGACATGTAAACAAAGTAAACAAGTGGCTTCACATTTAAACAAAGGAAACAATTGGCTCGACATGTAAACAAAGGAAACAAGTGGCTTGACATTTAAACAAAGGAAACAAGTAGCTCAACACGTAAACAAAGGAAACACGTAGCTCGAAATGTAAACATAATAATAATAATAATATTAGCACCGCGTCTTACTACCCGTTCGGGGTATACGCTTAAGTACTAATTACACTAATGGATTGGGAATTAGGAAGGTTGAATTTAGAGGAAGTGAACCCGCATTTGCATGGAGGGAGAGTGGAAAACCATTTAGGAAAAACCACCCCAGTTCACCCAGACCGAGATTCGAACCTCGATCTCCCCGTCCTCGGTGGTCTGGCTCAACACGACTAGCGCGTTAGTCAACAACGCCACCGAGGCGGGTGAAATGTAAACAAAGGAAACAAGTAGCTTGACATGTAAACAAAGGAAACAAGTAGCTTGACATGTAAACAAAAGAAACAAGTAGCTCGACATGTAAACAAAGGAAACAAGTAGCTCGACATGTAAACAAAGGAAACAAGTAGCTCGACATGTAAACAAAAGGAAACAAGTAGCTCGATATGTAAACAAAGGAAACAAGTAGCTCGACATGTAAACAAAGGAAACAAGTAGCTTGACATGTAAACAAAGGAAACAAGTAGCTTGACATGTATTGTGAACAACTCTTGCTGGTGACCTGGTGGTCTAGGGCTAAGGTGTCAGACTTCTGTGCTGAGGGTCCGGGGTTCAATCCTCGGTCCCGGCACAAATTTATCTGATTGCCAAACCCTTCCTTCAATGTGAATGTGAGGAATGCCAGGCCTCCACCGTGGTTCGGATTCCACGTTAAACTGTAGGTCCTCCATTTCATCTCACAATCACTCTTCCATTACACATTAGCGTAAGTGCGTATAACCCGAACGGGTAGTAAGACGTGGTGCTAATAATAATAATAATAATAATAAACCTCTTGCTATTTAAAAGTAATTTTCAAATATCACAATTGCTCAGTAATATTATTTTTAGCACCGAGTATTACTAAACATTCAGATTGCACAAATATGTACTGATTACGCTCATTTGTTGGGGATGAGGAAAGGTTGAATTAGATAAAGTATACCCGCATTTGCGGGGAGGGAGATTATAAAACCATTTAGGACAAACCACCTTCAATACAACTGACAAGGATTTGAACCCAACATCTCAGTCATCAGCAGTCCAGTCTATGCCTCAGACCAGATGTCGGCAATCTATGGCCCGTGGGCCGGATCTGACCCACCAAATGTTTAGCAAACAAACAATTGTGTTCAAAATAATAGACTATTACTGTGTGAGAAATGTAGTTTTGAAACTTTTTGTTAGATATTTTTTTCAAGCTGGCCCAACAAATTTTTTAAGCCCCTGTGGCCCACGAAATGCCAACCCCTCCTTTAGACCATGTGACCACCGGTGTGGGAATAAGGTTATATCAATAACAATTGCTAGAAATTACAACAATTTAATTTTAGTATTTAAATACCAATTTTGATCAATATCCGTTGAATTACTATCTAAAGCCATATTTCGAATTTAAATGGTAAAACAAAGCATCAACATAATTATTACATTAATTATTACATCATTTGTTACTGTGGCCAACGCTAGCCTAAAATAAAGTATCCATAACCATGAAATGGTGTGATTAATAATGGTTGTAGCTCGATTAATTAAGTAAACCATTTCTTGGATTTTTATTTGCTAAATTAGTTCCAAATTACATATTTTACGTTTCATTGTAAAAATTAAATTGTCTAAAATGTATTTATTTTTTAGATTGGATCCAGAGTAAAACCAAATTTAAAAAATTAATTAAACCCTATTTTGATTAGCTCTCTTAAAGATAAGAATATATTCTTGGATATCAATGTTAAGTGCATTTATTTGTGGTTTTTTTTTTCTGTAACATTTGACATGGTGGAAAGGGGCCAAAAATAAATTACAAACTTCTCAAGTAGTTATGTTTTTCGGTAGGAATGTCAACATCAATCATTGAACAATATCAAAATTATACCACTATAAAGCTACATGGCTGACTCACTCACTCACTGACATTAATGTTTACCCACTTTCAGATGAGCCAGAAACTTTAAATTTGGCAAACTTATAGCTTCTAGCCTGTAATCAACTGGAAAATTCCAAAAAGTTAAAAAATTTAATTTCTAGCCCCCGAAAAAAATTCAAAATTGCGGAGCAACTTTAAAGTCGGTGCAGACCTTTCTTTGGAGGTCTCTTGTGGCTAAACGGCAAGACCTATTAAAAAACGGATTGCACCATTAGTACGTATTTGACAAGATCCATAAGTTTGGTTCTATTACTTTTTGTTGTATCTCCATCGGTTATACCTTAGATAGAGCTAGATTTTTTGATTTTAGGTAAATTTTGCACATTTTCCACACATTTTTTAAATTTTCTGACACATTTATGAAAAAGATAGAACTATAAAATTTGGCACGCATACTGGCACATCTAATTGCCATAAGCGTGACCAATTTGATGATTCTAGCTGCCCTATAAGTATGGAGAAACTAAAATAATGTGTGAAAAATACAATACAATACCGGTAATTTTAAGTTGTTACGTTCAAAACAACGCTGGAATTACATTAGTTTACATCCACTTGCAAAGAAAACTCACTGGAGGTTTGGGGGCGGAGCAAAGCGAGTGTACAATATATTACTATAGAATGTATCAAGATAAAAATTTAAACATATAAATTATAATATAATTCATTATAAACATTTAGAGGTTAAGCCAAATTGCTTTGCAAATAATATATTCTAATTGATTAGGATTACATCTTCTGAAAACAAAGGGTAATTTTAAGATCACCAATATTTGTAAACATTTTGTATGTGTATTCTAAATTTATCTTAAAAATTTCCCCTAGATGCTAAACAAAATATACTTGGGATAATTTTCGTCAAAAAAAAAATTATTTTTACTGTATATCAAAATTGACACACAACTCGTATGCATGTTTCACTATAAAAGCGAGAGTTTAATTTAAAGGATATATAAAACTTGAGGATTGCATTGATTCATTCTTAAAGAAATGAATGATAACAATACTATAGAGAGAAAAAAATAAAACTTTCATCATAATTATGTTAAACCCTTACCTTGTGGTTTAAAGCGATGAACATTTCTGACGATATTCACACTACCGGTGATAGCACAAAACACGTCATCGAACTCACAATATTGAAAACCTTTTATGACTACAGGTCTCAGCCACTATCTCTGCACTGAAATTGATTGATATTGACAAACTTAATGGTGACTTTTTTTAATTGAACTAATGTTACGAGTTCTTTGTGTGATGACAACACATTGGCTACTAAACAGTCACCAGTCGAGCAAGCCGTCTATTTCTGAACCGAGAGACAACACTTTTGACAAAGGGAACCCATGGCTGACACATCAGCTCAATCGGTAGTGCAGCTTACTAATTAATTAAGGATTTAAGGTTCGAGTCCCGGCATGGCTAGAAAGTGTATCAACTGGGGAAATGGGTATCTCCCCTTTCACGGTGTTGAATTAAGGATTGGGGAATCAAGTTTTGTGTATTTTTTATTTTGTAAGTTGTTCAATGGTATAATAAATCGATTAAGAATGTACACGTAAACTATTATTGACAATAAACGGTTAAATATGTTGTATACTTAGCGTAAATGTCCATTACAGTAACAATGAACCTATTAATGGGAGAACTATTGAAACTGTTTAGTAAGACGACAGGATGACGAAGGTGAATATTATCAGAACTGGCTGTCTGTCCTAGGTAAACCAACACTGATAGTAGATAGTTATCAGCTTCACAAACTCTCTTACCTAGACACATTGTTCAAGGTTTGTGGCGGATAGCCAACTCTGTCGGGATTTAGAATAGCAACACTTGGCGCTTAAACCACTGGCTACTAATAAACAACAAGTTACACTCGAAAAAAACAACATTATGTTAAAAGAGTCACAACAGCATTACAAATATATGCTAGAATTGGGGAAAATAATAAATATTTACCTATTTGGACCAAACTCAGAATATGTATAGGGTCTACTTATAATACGAATAATATTTTTTGTCGGTGGCCCAAATCAACTTGATAAAATATGTTCACATTTAAAAATCTATTACCTTATATTTAATTCACACCTAAAACGCTATTAGAATATACTTGATAAGTGTTCATAACCCCGTTTAATAAGACAAAATTACTATCGACCCCAGGTAATGGTTAAGGAGTTTTTTTTATAATATAGTGTCAGATTTTGAGCAGTTTTGGATCAAAAGAGAGACAAATAATGAATATATTTATTGCTAAAATGCAAACGTGCAATTAATATTATGAGGTTTTTAAAAATAATTGACAAACTTTATGTATCCAGATAACCCATGTAAACCATTAGTTTATCTTAGTTATAAAAATGATTTGTTTAACACCGCATATTGCTTCTTAATAGACCCTACCGGGATTCAATCCCCAATCTCCCCGCAATCAGCAGCTAAGTCCAACAAAATAGTAACACCTTAGACCGTTCGTGTAATCATGCCGGACGACATTTATTTCCAACATGAAATAAGCAAATATAAAATGAAAGGTACTGTATTTATTGTAATTACAATAGTTCTATAATAAGTGAAGACCTGAGAATGAAAACCAGGTAATGACCAAAATATGCAAAATGAAGTTTTGATGTATTTGTATGGTTGGTGCTGCTATCTATCCAGTGGTGTAAGAAGTATGTGTAAATAGTTTATATTCTAGCCACTAGGCATCTCTGAACGTTGCCTGTTTTCTAAATTGCAATTTAAATGAGAGTGAAAACAAGATATTTGCCGGATATAATGGTTTTCATTCTCAATTGATCCCCTTATTTCCCAATTGGTGTAAGTCCATTTTTGAAGTTTTTGGGAAATTAAGGTTTTGTGTATGAACTCACTGAAAATTCTAGAAGAATAAAAATAACTTTTTAAATCATTATTATATTTAGAATAAATTTAACACACTTTTTTCTTCCTCAAGCTACTAATAGTTGATTATAATAAACTATTCTCATTTTACACCACAATTATTATACTTAGACTAATTAAATTAAGTAATGAATAATATCCTGTACAACTTTCTTGAATATTACTTAGATAATAATTTTCAGTACCTCCAGAAAAATTAATTATATTTTCAATTAAAAGCTTTTTTTTCAAATAATTAATCCATTTTATTTATTGTTGTTTTATCACTATACAATGATAAAAAATAGAGTTAATAGCCTACATTTTAAAACTTACCAGCTAGAATCAAAATCATCTACATTTAGTAAAATAATTATGACGTGATTACTCAAATATCAGAAGTCTAAAAAATCAATAAAAATCAAATATTGAAAATATAAATTACAACACGTGATATACTCAACTTTACTAGATTTTTCATCACTTTGCACAAAACCCTACAGCAGAAGTTTTATAATCTTTCTTTAAAAATATCTTGATACAAAACTAAATATTTTATATTAAAGTTAAAATAAAGAAATGTATTTCCATTATAATAACTCTTGTGGTGAGCGTTTAATCTCCAATAATGTTTATCCTTCTCTTGATAAAATAGCGAGCTTTTAAAATAATCAGAAACAAAGTATCCACATTTTAAAATAACCATAAAAGTTTTTATAACACATGTTCTAAAGTGCATTGTATGAAGTCAGTATAAAAATAGGGTTGGGACTCACTAAACTTGTTTGTCTTCTTCATAAAAAGCCTATGGTTCTTCTTCAACTGTTGGAGGACCTTCATTAAGGCCCTGGAAGTAAGAATGATTCAAAGGAGGAATAAATCGCATCAAATCGAGCATGTCCCGGTTCCTAAGTTCTGACACCGGCCGTCCATTTGGATATAGCAAAGTCTGTTGAATGTTTGCCAAGCTTTAAATCGAGAACCTTGAAATCTTCAAATTCACTAAGAGATTCCTTGTACAGAATTTAATAGGGTTGTGCTCTTTCGTAGCGTAGACACCGAATTCGAAGCCAGTTCACATCACATTGCTCATTACTTATTTTCCTCTTAGTAATGGCTTTCTCCAGCTTGGCTAGAAAATAAATTCAACTTGTTCAGTTGACAAACAATGAATCTTTTGGTTCTTCTAGCAGAATACATTATTGTGTACCAGTCTTTAGGCATATAGATGGTCTTCCCCCTTGCAGCTAGCTCCACTGAACCAAAATCTCGGTCATTGGGCAGGAACGAGTGTCCTGAGACAAGACACTTTTGTTCGATGGCTTCAACATTATTATTATTATGACTCTGTAGAAACTTCATTAGTGAGATTTTTATATTTTTGTTTAGGCCAGTGCATGTATCAGAGTAAATAATATTTTCTTTCTCCCAGTGCAACACAATCTGAAGTGTTTAAGTAAACAAGAAGCTATTTCTTGTGAGCCTCGTGAAGCTTGAGTTTCGTCCCACACGTAAAAGTATCCAGAGCCTTTTGCTAAATCGTGAACCCCTAGATTGTAAGCATACATGTTACGTTTGTAGTAGGCATCGGAAACTGACAAAACTGGAAAAGGTAGTGCTTTTTGCAGATCCATTGAACAAACGTAAATATCATCACTATCTGTAGCACACTCTGTATAATTGTTAATCATTTCTCTGGCTTTCTCTGCCTTGCTTAGATGTAGCTCATTATCAACCTCAAGTCGATGTTTATCTTCTGCAGAAATGCTTGCGTCACTAACTTTTATCTTGTATTCATCACATTTTCTACATGTATCTTTTCTTGGTGCATGAAAATGCAAATTGAATTGGGTATTGAAGACTTGACGATAAAAACTCTCTTTCACAGGAACCACGTGTATTTCTTCACACCTTTCTTTATACAAGTCATACATTTGGTGAATGTTCAAATTTTCATTTAAATACCTTCTATTAAGGTTATGGGTTCGTGTTTAATGCGACTCATAACATGGGGAACTTTGTATGTGTTCCTTCACAATATTCACAGCTTCTTGAGGTGTTTTTCTTGTATTTTCTTTCTTACCTCTCAGGTCTAGCCCTGGAGATCTACCTTCTCTGTATTTTGTTAAGGCACGAGTTAGCCGACCATCACTCACACTGAAAGTGTCAAGAAAAAACTTTTTACATACCTGAGAGGATTCATTAGCAGTGGTAAGAAAGAACTGATTCACTAACGTTCTAGCAGGCTTTGTATGTTCACGCGGTCATTGTCTAATTACATCAACACAGTGAACAAGCGCACAAAGATGGGCATTCTGTTTTCCAAAATCACCCATCTGCCAAAACTGTGTATATAAAATGCTCCTCTCTTCCGCATTCAGCTTGGTGTGACATTTCCTTTTACATTCACAATCAATGTATTTTAAAACTTTCTCCCAAACAACGTTACCTCTTCTGTTAATGTACGACTCACCACTGTTCCTTTTTTCTTGAATATATTTGTACTGTATGTTTCTTGTTTTTTTGTTCGCTTCCTTGCTCGAAATGTTGTATTTAGGTCATTCATATTGTCCAAAGTTATTTTAAGCCTCTTAAATATTTAATTAAAATAATAAAATGTAGATTTAATAACTATACACACGCTCAACATGTATTACATAACTCGCACTAAAAGTTCAGACTCAGACAATGCATGGCTGTGTTTACTAATATGGCAGGTACTGGACTTACACCACTTGTTTGTCCAATGAAATGGCCGTTAAGTTTACCACGCCAAATTTGTGCTGCTCCCAGCGGCGTAGTTTTAAAGTAGGACCTACATCACTTGGTCACTATATAGAAGCCAATTTTCAGAATAAATTTCTGGTGTAAACTAAAAATCGATAATTTTGGACTTACATCCCTTGGGAAATAAGGGGCTCAATTGTTTATTTGGAAACATATCGCGACTCCCACTTTCACTGTTGTTCAGTCATTGTAAAGCTTACTTAGTGTGCCTTTTGTTTTGTGTTTTTATTCTATTGTGTCTGATCTAAATAGTGATGAATATTATGATGATATACAATCAAATACTAATTTTGAAATAAGTGATGATAAAAATAGTAAAGACGAAGTAAAAACGAAGACAAAGAAAAGAAATGTGAAAAAGTGGATTCAAAAATTAGGAAACATAAACGCAATACAGGTAAACAATATATTTGTAAGAAGGCGAATGTTGTACCTGCAGGACAGACAGATGATTGACCTTGTAAGCAACAATGCACAAATAAACTTACTAATCCTGAAAAAGAAAGTATGGTTAAAAATGTCAATGAATTAACAATTCAAAACCGTGCAAGATGCATATTTGTCAGGGCAAATAAAAGCTTTCTCTATTCATAGGAGACGCCCAGAACTCAAAATGAAAATAATGAACGAGAAAAATAAGTTGATTAACCCAATTAATAAAGAACCTAATCCTTCCTTTTCTTATCAAACTTTGACTGATAAAAGGAATGCTACATTTAAATATTACATGACAAAGGGGAGTAAAGAGATTCAAATTTGCAAGAAAGCGTTTTGTGGGTTGCATGGTAGTGTTGAGAGGTTATCAGCTCATAAATTCCAATTTAAAACACTTCTATTAGATAAGAGAGGAAAATCCCAAGGTTCAAGAGTAAATAACAAGTCTACGTTGCTTATAGATCAAGTCAAGAATCATAATTATTATGTCCTTTCCTAAAAGACAGTCACATTATTCAAGAAAAATGTCTCAAAGAAAATTCTTGTCACCAGAACTAAGTGTCAACAAAATGCACTTCTTGTAACATGAAAAATATGAACTATGCATATAAAAAAATAATCAAGGGGAAAAGTGTAAGTCTGATATCGGGGTTATGAATTTTGTAATAATATTTTCAAGAGACATTTTAACATTTCACTTGGAAAATTCTGCTCTGATTATTGTGCTGTCTGTGATGTATAGGTGGTAAAAATAGACAATGAACACGATGAAGGAAAAATAAGGTCTCTGGTGATTGAAAAAAACTTACATTTGTGCAAAGCTCAAAGGTTTTATGATGAACTAAAAAAAAAAAAAGAGTCAGCTTGCTAAAGAAGACCCGTCTATAAATGTCATTTCTTTTGATTATGAACAAAACTTGCCTCTTCCTGTACTACACCAGTGGGGGATACATTTTACAGTAGACAGATCTGGGTATTCAATCAATGCTTTTTTTCGGCTAAGACTGATACATAAAAAATGTATGTGTACGATGAAACTACAGCTAAGAAAGGCGCTAATGAGACTACGTCGTTCTTTAGTCATTTCATTGAGCATTTTGTAAGTAAAGAAGTTAAAATTTTGTATCTGTTAAGTGATAACTGCACTGGAAAGAACAAGAATAGGTTGATTGTACAGTTTCTGTCAAATATTTCCGCCTCCAGCCGATTTGATGAAATATTTAATCATTTTCCAGAACGTGGCCACTCATTTCTGCCAAGCGACAGAAACTTTGCCCAAATATAGAAGCTAAAACGTCCAAAAGAATTTGTGTATATTCCAGAAGAATGGTATGCCCTCGTGCAACGAGCATCTAAGAAGTTTACGGTTGTTAATATTCAGCAAAACATGGTGAAAAACTTCAAGGGTTGAGACATTTTTTTATTGCTCAAATTAAAAATAAACATGGTCTATTTACTGTAACCAAGTACAAACTCTTTCGTTACAAGGGACGAGAAATATGTGTTTCTAAGGGACGTATTTTATACATTCAAGACGAATGTTTTGTTGCCTTGAAAGAGAAGACTCGCATAGAAGACATCGATTTTTAGAGTGCTCCTCAGCTATACTCAAGATCTTCACCTGTGAATCCAAAAACGTTGGATGATGTCAAGAAGTTTTCGGAGAAGTATGTCCCACAAATTTATTAACAATGGTACATAGAATTGCAAAGAGGGGCGGAAACAGGGACATCATCAAAGAGTGATTCTGAAAATTAGGACCATTGAGAATGAAAAACAAGATATGTTTACTTTTAAAGATACTATAAAAAGATAAAAATAAAGCTGTTTTCTAAATTTTCTCTAAGCTCTAAGTTCCTTTTTATATGTATTTCAATAACCCATTATGATTTTTTAATTTCCTGATGTTTTATCTATAAAGTTGTAATGTAATTGATTTGACCATAAGGAGTATTTGAAAGCATTGACCATATTATCGTTCTAATTATTTATATATTCAAAACTTTTTATATCATCCTAATTTTGCATATAATTAAACATATTTTACTTTATTTAAATTTCGTAATCTATTACTTGGCGCTTAAATCACGTCTTCCTCTAAATTATTTACTAGTTAGTTTAGCCCCGAGGTAAGATGGCAGCACCTACTGGAACCTCACTTAATGCCTTTATATGTAATCTAACCAAGTTAAGATCTTTTAAAGTAATTTCCTGTTTTAGAAGAATGTTCTCCACGCAGGAGGTTTTTTTTTTTGAGTTTGTAGGTGTGTAATTCACCGTTAGAAAATGTCCCTTCTAGAAGCTTCTATTGAGCTCAGATATATACAGT
>CABFWO010002252.1:0-38678 GCA_902155825.1 Timema genevievae
TCAGCAGGAAACTATCCACCATCATGTCCATAGACACGGCAGGGAGTCAGCAGGAAACTCTCCACCATCATCATGTCCATAGACACGACAGGGAGTCAGCAGGAAACTCTCCACCATCATCATGTAAACTGTCAGATCATAGAAGCGACTGTCATGACAGGTTACACTACAGGAAATGCCCATGATTCCACCAGACTTGCCCTTCCAGTTTGAATGCATTCAGTTTCTTAGCAAGATTTGCTTTGCTATGACCATCACCACAGCTGAAGGTGGTAAGCGGTGATATCCTTGACAAGTGTCCCTCACATGGGCAACTATATCGGGTATGTTCACGTGATAGTTCTAGCAGCAGTCTTTATCTGCCCCTGCATCTTTTATAAAATCCAAAGTTTTCATCAAGGTAATCACTACCTTATTTGTCGCGTGAGATCTTCTCAATGCGAGGAATTATCCACTCTGGGATAAGAACATGATAGTTTGAATGGGTACTTTTTAAAACCAACATTAACGAGAGCAAAGCCATGGGAAAAAGCTAGTACTGTATCTAATATTAATTTAACATACTTTTATATAGTGAATTTTGTCAACCAACGAGTTTGCTCCTAGTACATGCCTGATGGAGATAAAATTTTATTTTTGTGCTCAATCGCTAGAATAACATTATATAGAACACTACATTCTTGAAGTAGATACAAGGATCCTTCTCTATTATAATCTATTATATCGTTAATACACCCATCAATAGGGTTGTGAAAAAAGTATCGATACTTTACTAATATTGATATTTTCCTTTCGAAACTTTTTCGATACCTTTACTGATATTAGTACTCACATTCCTGTATCGAATCGGTATCATGAAGTAATAACTTTTTGCTATCTTTACTCATCCTGGGATTAAATATAACTAGGATATGCTGTGGAGGAAGAACAAATGACACTATCTCTCAATTCTCACTAGTTTTCTGCAAATCCAGCATTCAATCTGTTTAGATCATCATAATTTATAGCCGTTCTTTCATGTTTATTTATCCATACAGTCGCCTGACAGGTTGACGGGACAAGTGAAGACCAGTCTTACTACCCCTTCATTTATCATTAAGCACTGTAATCACAAACTAAACAAAAGAAGCGTTTGTAGAGCTCAATGAACTCACAAGGTACCCCAAGCAGACGAAGCAGACATTTTTATGTGCAGGTGAATCAGGACATAGCATTCATTCTTCTATTGTTTGTCAATAATTAGTAATCTCTCTTGATAGAGTATATAACATGACGAATGTAGAAGGTTTCTAGGCGCTAGGCACTGTGTCTAGTCGGCCTAATAGATAAAGCAGCCCTGATTCGGTTCCTTAGGGGTTAATCCCATTCATGATCACATGCTAATACTACTTAATACCCAACAACTATTAAAAAATTACAATCAACAGCTATATAATGTAAACAAAGTTATCTGTCCATATATATTTTATGGCAGCATATGTTTACTTACAAAGAATATCAAAACAAGATTTGGAGGGAGTGTACTTCACAATATGGGGGTTAATTCTAAGGATTTCCCGAAGAAGGGCCTACCGATAGGCCGATATGAGTTTTATATACAGTACATTGCGTTCGAGTGGAAACGTTTGAAATTGTTTTATGCATTATGCAAGTACTGGACGTATTTACACCGGAAGTAGATCCCAGCTTAATATACAGCCTAACTGGTCTTGATTTTAGTGGTTTATTTATTAGTCGGTGCCATATATGTGTATCCTACCAATGTTTTATGATGTTTCATACTAAACGAAGATTACGTTGATTAATTTAGTTAAATTTATTGAAACATATCAATAAGCCTTACGTTGCTACGTTGTCCTGCGGTACTAAAGAGAAATTTACTTAATGAATTCGGTAGCAATATAAAAACAGCTGTATAGACGTTATTACATAATTACCATGATACTAGTTTCTAATTATATCTATGACAGGGTGATTATAGTACTAATCAACCCAACAAAACCTAACCTCAAATTAACGAGTTTGAAAGGTTTGTTTGTAAAAGTATCTTTCTGTCAGCTACTACTCAAGAGTATATACAGTAAGAGTGAAATCATTTAATTCTATTGTCATTAAATTAGCCAAACAGTATTATACGCACAGGTTGAAAATGAGCTTGGGATGATATATATATATATATATTAACCATGTCCAAGGTTTGACCTTGTAACAAATTAGTAGTACCGAACCCCAGTTGTCCTCTCACAATAAAAGGATGCCAGGGTATACAGGTGCCAAATCTATTCTTGGTAGGAATCACATATTCCCTTGTGATAAACCTGTTAACATTGTTGCGTGTAGCTTATTTTAAAATCAAATTTGGTCACTGTTAGGTGTCTTCCCTTACAAAGACGTCGTTCACATATGGTGGAGTAGATTTCATTCTTGAACCTCTCCTCCTAAAATACTCAATAACTCCTCATTTATTTGAGCAACTTATTCACTTCGTAGACACAGAATGATCATTCGAAATATCAGTTGGGTTCAGCCTATTTCCACATCGTGAGATATCCAATGGGTATAAGTGTGTTATAAGTATATATAAGTGTTGAGAATTATTATTATTATTAAAATCTTACTTGAAACTTAAAACTTTGCCCATGATTGACTTTCTTTTAAGACACATGGTTAAACTTATGAAACAAATTTGCCATTTACTAAATAAAAAGGGGATCTAGCTGAGTCAATACTATAATATTTGAGATAACTGTTAATTAACATCACGGGACTACAGGGTTTTGTCAGGGAAATCTCGTGAACTGCTTCAACCTCACTCCTATACATTGTTAGCAGTCAACAATAAAATAATCACAATAAATACTGTATGGGGTATAGTGCAATACTGTACTTAGAATAAATACATTCATGAAAATAATAAGTTTTAAGTTATTGTTGCTTGTCTTAGTTGATTTCCACCTCAACAAAGAAACAGAAACCTATCTGTGGACTTAACCACAATACTAATTGTATAAAATAATAAATTACTATGAAAGAAAATGGAATCTTTATTAAGATTAAGATTTGTTAAAAAAATTTGTATTCTTCAAAGAAAATAAATACTATAGTTAAAATTATATATATATTTTTTTGAAACAACAAAACAGAAAATAGGTAATTTTGGTATTGTTGTGGTGCATAACAATAACATATTTTAATATTTAATATAATACATCAGATATTAATCTCCAAAGTCAAAGAAATAAGACAAATTAATAAATTTTAGAGTTCAATTTAGTAAAATGTAATATGGACATCACTCTGCAGGATGAATGCAGTTAAAACATAACACAATAATGGATTGATCTTATCAGCATCCAAGGACTTTTCCTTGAAAAAAAAAGGCTGATTTTATTTTACCTTAATACTTAAAATGTTGCGATTTTCTCCAAACAAATGACCGCTGGATCGTATCCCAAGTGTGGTGTCACTATCTAAATACTTTTATATAACTTTTCCAGGTATTTACTGAGTATATTTAAATTAATTTCTGGCGATGCACGGAGCTATGTCTTACATTTTGAAATTCAACGAAACAAAGGGCCTCCAATCTTTTTACAATTGCTTAAAGTAATAGTTTCCAGAACAATTTAAAAATAGATCGAAAATGTGAATTCTATGGGAAAGGGGAGATAATGTCTGAAACTAAGTCAGGCTATAAGAACAAAATGGAATGAAAATAGAATCGTATTATAAAAGAGAGAATACTGAATAATTAAATATGATAAACTTTGTTGGAGAATAATATATTCTTAATTTCACTTTACGGTTAATTTGTATACCTCGGGATCAGAAATGTCTCCACACATTTTGGTAACAAAACAGGTCGCCTATCTGCCGATCAAACAGTTCACTAAATGACCGCACGACCAACCAAATCGCTAGCGTAGCCTACCACCGTTTCCTGCTAGAAAGTGGCATCCCAAATATCTCCATCATGGCTGTCCAGTTAATAAACAAACAATTGTTTGAGACTGTTATAAAGAATAGAGATAAGTGTTCCAAACACTAATAGTATTGTTTGTTAACATACCGCCAAGATATGGGTCCCTGGGAGATATTACATGGTTCATAGAGTCTTGATTCCTAGAAAATACATCACTATAACTGTAAGGTTAGCGCGGCGTGTTTAGAAGCCGGACATTATGTTTACACAAATATAAATATTACATTTGATCAAATGTTTAAATAATTTCACAAGTTATCATCAGAATTACTAACTTTCTTACAAAATATTTCGTGAACTAACGAGTCGTTTGTCAATACTTTCTTTGGAACTTCTATAATATTTTCTTTCAAGATGTGTTTTTATCAATTTCCACTTCCCAATTGCTTTAGCCAATAATGGAAGCTACTGTCAATTTTCCGTACATTACTGTTTAGTTTATTGATTTTAAGCTCCTTCAACAGATGAGAGTATTAATACTTGTCTGGACGACTGATGTTCTATGAGCAAGCGGAAGATTTGGTAAACATTACCTAAAGTAATCCTTCAATAGTGAAACTTTTCTTCCAAAGGGAAATTACCATTCATGTCATAATATTATGCAACAAACGATTACCTGCATCTAATTCATGGCTTGAAACCATATTTGACTTAGCCTAGTTAGTAGTTTGGCCTCTGATAACGGTAGCACCATTCAATTTCATCCTAATACAAATTGTTTATTCTGTGTTCAACGTCAAATACATGTTGCTGCAAACCTTTTCTTCCTTGTTTATGTCAGACAAATCTTGGGTGATTTCCTGAAATTGTTGTGGAGGCCTCCAACTGTCTGCCTTGAAGGATTTATATACATATTTATATTACAAATATACACATTTCCACAATCATGAAATCAGAGAGTAT
The DNA here is from genome assembly GCA_902155825.1 of Timema genevievae. Lineage (NCBI taxonomy): Eukaryota > Metazoa > Arthropoda > Insecta > Phasmatodea > Timematidae > Timema > Timema genevievae. The sequence continues at coordinate 4,886 of CABFWO010002252.1, forward strand.
CACGTTTCTTGCCAAAGTCCCCTGTGAATATATCAAATAAAGTTTCTCACAGCTTCCAGGGCTCGGGCGATGAACCAAAATATACAAAAAATATCTTCCTGAGAGGATATGGCATTTTCACAAAACACCTTCTTTCTCTCGCATTGTCTCCTGTTCTAGATGGATTATAATCAGAGTAATCATTGGTTTGTCTCAATACACAATACAAGGTGGGGTGGAAGTGGACGCAAGTAAAGACTTTTATTTTGCAATTTTTATAGCAAAACCTTTTTGGCACAAATAAATTAAATATTGCTCCAGTAGAAACATAGAATTAAGTTTTTTCACATGTTGGTAGCAACACTTTTTAAATATCTGTCATGAGCATAGCGGCTTTAGATGACAAACTATTTAAATTAAGATAAAAGTTATTATGAAATTCTAAGACAACCTCGACAGATATTCAACAACTGTTGGTATCATTATGTGAAGAAATTAAACTCTATATTTGTACTGCTGCAATATTTGATTTATTTTGTCCATCAAAAGTTTTGCTATGAAAACTGTACCACCTTAAGTGTGTACAGTACATGTATACTCAAATTAAATAATGACAATGAACATTACCTGTGCGATATTTATTTCCAAAATTTTACTCACTAACTAGCATTTTCTTGCGGTTTCACTCGCATTAAACAATACATAAACACATTCGACAGCTAAAAATGCTGGAAAAGAGTGACACTTAGTCGAGAGAAGTGTTTTATGTGCGTGCGAGGATTCACGAATAAACATGGACTCGCCCACACCTTCTCCCGCTCAACACTACATCTCATATCACGTGCTTTCTTATGTACCCGCAATACCTGCCGCGACGAATGTTCACTGCTTACACCCGGTTTTATCGACACTACATAGCTCGCTGATGAGATAGCTTGATGGTATATTACTATGGTTCTCTGAAAAATAAGGAGTACAAGAGAAGAAGTCCCGTCTCATCTGATGAGTACTTTATGAGTTCACTTGCAACAAATAATCTGACAGACAATCCAATGTACAGACAGATTTAGAGTTTTATTAAATGTGTGTGTGTGTGTGTGAATACAAAACAACAAACAAAACAATTAAAACATGCAACTGTATTATAACTAGCATTTTCTCTTAGGATTTGAGGGTGGAATCTCTATTCTAATTTTTTTTCGTTTTTAAAATGCAAATAACATATCTAAGAATTAAAATGATTAGCTAAACACGTTTTAAATTTTGTAATTTTTATTGCTTAGGCCTACACGTTTTCAAGTTTTAAAATTAGCATACCTCGTGAATGGTTCCCCTACAATTTAATCTAATTTCAGCCTTTTAGCTCATTGAGAACTTTCTAAAATCCTCTTTACAGTTTTACATAGATAATTACCTATACATACATCATCATACTTTTATTAATATAAACTGCATATCTTTATCTCTATCTCGTTATACTCTTATTCTATGTTATATGAATATTTACAGTACCTAGCAGATTAGAGATTAATAGATAACTAAGTAAATGTGAATCTTTAGAGTAAAACATAATTTTTTTATAAAATCTTCTGCTTGAGAGATGAACCCAGACCTTTTGCTGCTGGCAAACAAAACCAGATGTGCCTGAGACCTTTTTCCTCGTGCCACTAGTGTGTATAGTTAAATGAAGCTGATGCGAATGTTATTGTTTCACAATAAAGGCAGAGAAGTCTATCGAAACACTACGAAAGCTGCTGTTAAATTATGCTTCAAATTATTAATGAGATTGAAAGTAGATTCTCTTATAATGTTATTTTCTCATCCTACATAAAAAGAAGTCGATTGAAGGACTACGTTAATTAGTTTTATGGTAACTGCTCCAAATTAATTTTGTTCTTGCTCTATAATTAAGTAATTTGATTAAAGACTACTTAAGTAACGGTTGTACAATACTTTGTATATAATTAGTTTTATAGTAAAGTACACTGTTAGTTATTATTATTATTATTATTATCACCACGTCTTATTACCCGCACTCACGCTAATGTGTAATAGTAGGGTGATTGTGAGATGAAATGGAGGACCTACAGCTTAACGTGGGATCCGAACCACGGTGAAGGGCTCGCATTCAACACATTCACAAGTTGTGGTTAATACACGTCTTGTTAGAGGTGAAGGAAGGGTTTGGCAATCAGATACATTTGTGCTGGGACCGAGGAATTAACCCCTGACCCCCAACACAGAAGTCTGACACCTTACCCCTAGACCACCAGGTCACCAACTACACTATTAGTATGTTATTTTATCGTCTTAAAGGCAGAATCTCTTATCAAAAGAATATGAAATTAAAAGTTAGAATACTTCAATCATAGTTCGTTTGTAAGTAACTGTTTCTAATTTATATATTGTTACATTGTAGATGATCAACTAACCGTCTAAAACCTACAAAATATTATCACTAGTTGTGAGAAAATGTTATATGTGTCAATTCCAACATCCTCCCACTTTTAACTCACCTCTCGGTGCAACTAAAAACATAATATTTACAATAATAGTGTACTGGGTAGTCGTAATCTCCTGCCGCTACTTGTTGTGATAGATACTGTGTGTGCCATCAGTATGTGTTTCTCCTACAGGGACTTTAAACAGCTGAATGCAGTCTTCTGAGGACACATATGAGGAATAAAGATGTTGAACAAACCTCAACAACTCTCCTGAGACAGTCTTGAGACGTACTAGTCGTCCTGCTCCATCCGAATCAGGAATCAACTCCTTCATTATCGATAAAGGACATTCGAGTCTTTTAACACTGTCAATACCAACGAGCATTTCTTCACCAATTTCTATCCCTCGACAAGCTTCCATAGTTGCACCTTCAACCAAATGACCTAATTATTCGATCTAAATCGATAACGCTAATCATCTGGTAGTTTCTGTTTATAGCTCTTCTTCAAGTTAGAGAAAGTCACCTTATCATAGTTGGGAACTCCCATTTCTCGAACTTCCTTCTGTCTTCCGTTAATGAATATCGGCCCAACAAAGTTTACTCCGTTGATTTAAAACACAGGATCGTCACAAACTCAATCCCCTGGTAATGGTGCAGGACGTCCCTATTTCTAACAGCAAATATACCTGAGGATTGCAGAACGAACAGTCTTACGTCCTACAAGACTACATAGCTTTCTCTAATAAAATTTAACAATCCCTGAACACCAAAATGACGTATCTTATCCTGATTCTCTCAGACCATTAGCTATACGACTTTGTGATATGCTGGCAAAACTATTAGACAGCGAAAATTTGTGCTGTAATGTAGTTGCGTGGCTTTAGTTTTCAAGCGCAAAATTTCATCTACGTTTTTGTAAGTAGGATATAACTTTGTCATTCTTGACATCAATGCTGGATTCACAATAAGCTTCCATGATGATTTAAATTTCCACATCAATAATTTCAGACACTGAAAGCTTTCAATTTTTACCATGGACACACTTTATACAATAATGTTTACAAAACGACGTATTTATGTTACAAAATGAATTATTTTCTAGTAATTCGAGAAATACCGAAAATACAACCTAGCACTATCTCGTTCATCCATGATGACACAAGTCACAAAATAATTCACAGTTGTTTTTCTCTTTCATTGTTAATTACTTCTTCATCCACATTTATCTGCATACTGGGCTACGTACTCGGTGCTTGCTTCAGTCATAGAGGTCCCTCCGGGCATTTGTATTCGAGAAAAACTTGTCCTGAACAAACTCTTGAGGCAAGATCTGCCAGATTCATATTACCAGGAACATGTCTCCATTCTCCATGTTATGCAAGTCCTCTCATTTCTCTCCCTCGATAGTGTACACATATTCCCCATTCGTCTTGTCGATGTACCCATGATAGGATGGTGGAGGAATTACTCTAATAGCAAACAGATATATTAGGGATTAGTTCAATCAAATTGCTACTTGTTTTCAAACAGTCATTCAAAAATGGGTTCAGCTTTTATCTGGCTGATGCATTGAACGTGGGACGCAACTTTGCTGCACTGCCATCCTTTATGACGTTACGGTGTGGTAACTAGTGATAATAGTTTTCCTTCCCCGATTCGGCCATTTCTTCTATTACACCTCTTTTATGCACTCATTCAACACCTGGTGTAAGTCTTAAAATAGCCATCTGCCTTTAATATTATTACAGTTGACTTGAGTCATTTGGTGGCGATATCATAATTGCTAGGTAATGGTGGATGTCTTTGTGTAGAAACCCAAAGAATATGTGCCTCGTAACGTCCTTCTGAATTCACGGATACTGTATTTAGGTAGTGTTTTATAGTCACTAACTCAACTTCTTCTCTACAGGATCTATAATACCAAGCGCATCTAAACTCCACAAATCCATGATACTTGTTCCTTTGACCAATATGGGGGCTACCATCATGCTAGTGTTTTCATATTATTTCTCCTCGGAACCTTTGCTATAACTGTCCATCTCAACAATGTGTTGACAGCATTTAGTCCAGATGCTAAAATATGACGACGGCCTATCAACAATTTATTACACCCATCAGAACCCATAGAATTTATATGGGTTCAAGGTCATTGTCTACTTAAGTAATTTTGATATCTTTATCTAGTGATTCTTGCATCCTTGGACTTACACTGAGTGATGAGATATTGCACAAATCTTAGGTTTATTAAGATTTTCTAAGTTGCATGAATACATTTCCCATCCATGCTATCTAGCTTTATCTTATAACCAGCATGACTGTACTTGGATGACTGAACTCAACTAAACGATGAATGATCGTTTCTCTTTGCTGTGTATCTCATCTCCAAGGCAGCACTTTGTAAGATGTAATACCTCTGGGATACAGTTCCAATGAGTTCTCTAACTGGCTTCACACTTCTTCAACAATAAAACAAAAATTTATAAAAGCACATTAATTGTATTTGTATTGTTAGCTAAATTGCTCTCTATGGAGAATTTCTCATCCTGCTACCCTCTTCAGTAGCTGTACCATTACTTAGAGACTCACTATGAATACGTAGCTCAGGGCACATAACTAACAAATGTCTCTTAGTGTATGTTACACACTTTAACACTGTCTCACATCTTCTTGAAATATGCCCAGTATTCATACATAAGAAACAACATTTATTGATACTCAACAGTTTACGTTTATCATCTAAACTCATTTTTCAAGCTTTAAAGCAACTTACATTTGTATTATTTCCATGACAAAATATAGAGAATATTGACCTGGCTCTAACAATAGTGTTTAATAGCCCTGCTGTAATGGAAATATTATTTACCTGCTCACATTGATATTTATTTTAACTTTCCGAGGCCGAATCCAGTTACATTGAGATTTATTTATTCTTCTGCTTCTTTCTTTAAAAATATCATTCTATCTCTCAGCCTTTTCTTGGTCATTATTTCGTCACCATCTGTTCTTGTAGAAGTAGTCGTTCTCTATCACGCCCGAAACAACTCAGTTGGTACGCAGGATTCAACTAATGGAAATAGCATCATGGCACATTCATCTGTTGTGACTCAAGAGTATATAGAGATCGTGTGTATTACCCAGTTTTATCATACAAGGCAGAAAGTGCAACATTCTTGATTATTTGTAAGGAATTGTGGAACATCATTTTTAAAATTTCTCTTAAATACACTTTCATCAGTAAGTTATCGTGTCCAAATCTAGATTTCAAACAGTCTATTACTTTGAGGTAGCCATATACAATAGGTGGGTCGCTGTCCACTAGTTAACACGCACAAGTGTCAGGAATCATTGCTTGGATTATAAACTGGAACTAATCTTCGTGCACAATATAATTATCCTCATGGATCGTCTTAAACTGGGTCTAGAAAGATATTCAATCCTTAACAACTTCTCCAAATTTCTTCAGCTCAATTTATGCTAGCTTGAATTTACTTTTCAGGTTGGATTGATTACTCTCACATAAACTATCCAAATAGCCCTTTACCGTAATTAGTTTCGTCACTAATATCTTATCTTTTGCGAACTTACTACAATATTCCTACACATACATCGACTCTGCAATTAATTATTACTGCGTCCAGTCAGCATTTAAAATTAAATGTAAAACTTGTTGATTTGCAGCTTTTAATTCATCAAACTTATTCTCCATCGATCCTAGACATACTTGTATTTCCACAGAATCAGTAGCCTCCACAGTTGTGGAATTAGATTGATTGTTCAGCCTGGTTAATTCACTACGTAAACTTCTCCTACCTACTTAATACGCTTCATAACGCATTACAACTAATATTCTGTCACTGTTTAAATGTGAATGATCAACCAACCTTCGAAGACCTACCAAATATTATAACTAGTTTTGAGTGAATATAAGAGAACTAACATTCTTATGGCAATTGCAATAACCTATTTTATTTCAGAAAAATCTATTCAACAATAATAAACAGGAATAACAAATCTTAATATTAAATGGAAGTTGTAACAAAATATAAGTATCAATCCCAACATAATATACTCGTATTGTACAACCCTACAAGCAGAAATGTCCTGAAATAACTATCTAATATCTGGCCTTAAGTAAATTGAAAGAACATGGCTGCCAGAACGCATTATCCTCCCATCGGCGTCTCGATCTATCTAGGGGGTCTTAATACCTTTAGATTTATCAACTAAAATTGTGTGTACACACCTGTAATCACCTAAACGCGCCACCTAATCACTCCACCTCAGCCTACGCGCCTTGATTATCCTTAATAGGTTGGAAGAGGCAGATAATTTAATTGAAGGATGTATAAAGCATCAATTGGTGTTTCACCAATGGAAAATAGAATGGTAGCTGCTCCTAGTAATTACATCCCTCTCTTTTACTGCAAGAATGTGCTTTGATCGGAGGAACTTAACATCTAAAGTTAAATTGAGGTACACCTAAATTATTGTGAATTGACGTCTCCAAGACAATTATTTCCAAATATTAAAAGCAGAGAAGTTTAGCAGCATCTGTCGATAACATAATTTCAAAGATGATTGGGCTGTCTGAAGCTCAAAAGGAAACTTACCTTTCCATAGATCAGATGGTGAAAGAAAATGATTGTGCTAAATATCTTTTTTGAGTTCTTGAATCCCGCAGAAATGCCCCCACATAAATTAAGTTTAAAATTTGGCACTCCCATAATGTGTCTTCGAAATTTGATCCCACCCAAACTCTGCAGTGATACTTGGCTGCAGGTGGAATCCAATATGAGAAATATTATAGAAGTTGTCTTCCTCACAGGCATTGACCAGAGGAGGGGGTGTTTACATTCTCCAGATATCTCTCATACCAAGCTCAAGAGGCTTCAATTGCTTCTTACCCACCTCAGTGGCGTAGTTAGCTAACGTGCTAGTCGTGTTGAGCTCGACTGCTAAGGACGGGGAGATCGAGGTTCGAATCTCGATCGGGTGAACTGGGGGTGGTTTTTCTTAAATGGTTTTTCAACTCTTCCTTCACGCAAATGCTGGTTCACTTCCTCTAACTCAACCTTCTCAATTCCTAATCCATTAGCGTAATTAGTACTTAAGCGTATAACCCGATCGTGTAGTAAGACGTGGTGCTAAATAAAATAAACAAAATTCAATTTCCTCTAAAAGTTGGTTTTGCAGCGACCATTAACGCATCTCAGGGCCAAGCCATCAAGTACACAGGGATTGATTTAAATACACTTTGGTTTTTTCACATGGACAGTTTTACGTTGTATGTTCTAGAGTCAGTTCGACAAATAATATTTTTAAATTAGCACCAACAGGCAAGACTTTAAATATTGTGTATGAAGAAGCTATAACTTAATATTCAAAATATAAATCAGCTTTTAACAGCGTTTTAGATAATATCTTTATTTCGACATCAGATTTATATCGGGCCACTTTTCACGTTATGTAACACAATTTAAACCAAAAATGAATCAATATTTAAAAATAATTTAAGCTTGGGTTACTTTTGGCTCATTTTATATTGTATGAAAAAAATAACAAAGCTATTTGATATATTCCACGTTCTAAGAACGTGTAACGAAGCTAATTAGTAGTATAGTACATTACCTTTATATAATATCTCCACTCAACAAGCATACCTGTATAATTTGATCAAAGAACAATGTACCAATTATTACTAAATAATACTTATGTGATAATTATGTATATAGTAATTGCTAGTATGTTAGTAAGTTGTCTCGTTATAGAATCAGAGAAGTTGATCGAAAGATTACTCAAGTATAGTTAGAGTGGTGCTTCACACCTAATTAACTCGATGGTTGCCGACCCCTGCATGCTGAAACTCCAGCCCGGCCGACAAAGTGTTTTCCCACATCTTAACGCAACTCTCGTCTGTAACCGCCCAGCGCTAATGACCCAATCTCCGGTGCAGCCTCCCGTATCATCGCTAACAAGAGGGTGAGGGGATGAACAAATTGATACTACACCAGGTCTAACAATAGAACATGTGGAGCAGAGGGAATAGATCAGGCTTCGTGGCAAGTATAGGGACTAGTACATGAGGTATGGGTAGATTAGATCAGGCTAATAGTATAGGAACTAAGAAATGTGTGGAAGTGTAAAACAGACCAGACTTACTAGCAAGTACAGTCAGTAGAACATGTGTGGAAGTATAAAACAGACCAGACTTACTAGCAAGTACAGTACAATAGAACATGTGAGGAAGTATAAAACAGACCAGACTTACCAGCAAGTACAGTCAGTAAAACATGTGAGGAAGTATAAAACAGACCAGACTTACTAGCAAGTACAGTCAATAGAACATGTGCGGAAGTGTAAAACAGACCAGACTTACTAGCAAGTACAGTCAGTAGAACATGTGCGGAAGTATAAAACAGACCAGACTTACCAGCAAGTACAGTCAATAGAACATGTGCGGAAGTATAAAACAAACCAGACGTGATTTCGAATATTCACGTGAGAAAATGTCATGGCTGATGAAGTCGATAGCAGCTGTTAGTGAATAAATTCAAAAGCTGTGGTTATCAAACTGTGGTGCATGGAGGAGTTCTAGGTGGTATGTAGACGATACCACAAGGGAAAAATAAACATTATAAGAAAGAGCTAAATAGTACAAGATTGACAGGCTAAGTTTAAACAATATTTGTACTAAAACTATAATAATACATGTGAAGTGTTCAGGTGAATCAAAGTTAAATAACATACTATGTTGCTTGATATACACAGACATTAAAAATGTTCTGAGTTTTACAAGGGTGGCTGATGGGGAAGTATATTAGGGTTGTAACCTTGTTACAACATATAAACATTAAAAGGTTGACTCACTCACCATCCTAGCCCCAGTTGACCCGTCTCAGAAAAACTATAACTTCACAACACATCTTAGCACTGGCTAACATTAGACTGAAGAGAGGCTCGAGGTTCATTTCCCGACGCCAGTGCCGAGCCGAGCCCACAGAAAAAAAAGAAGAGTGATATGCGCGTCAACCAAGTGGGAACAGGCATATATTCTGTCTAATACGGTGTTTCCTATCAACGAGGACATAGCATAGGAAGTCTCTTCAGCGGCATGTTCAGATGTGTCGTACCATTGCTGAAAAATGGCGTGGAAGCTTTTGGAAAGCAGTGACTTCATACAGGCATCGACGTGCTCTCTGACATTGTTGATAAGTAATGTTCTCTCAGTGAGAGCCTATGACGGTGTGTCAGTGAGGTTGGACACAGCCTGAAATGGAAAGTAGAACAAAATATCTATACATTGATGAGAGGATCAGATTATAAAGAGCGTCAAAAGAAGCGTATACATCCGTATTTTGTCATCGCCCGGCGTTGAAAGGTTGTCAAGAAGAAAGAAGCGCTAGATATTTTCAGTCTATATGTATTTTCTACACCCCAAGTCTAGCAAGTGTTGCAACAGAGAACTCAATCACTTTTAATTACGGCCTACACAAACCCGTCTTGAAGGAAGGCAATGGATCCAGTACGAGCTTGAATGATTCACAGATCAAATTTACTGTCACCAGTCAAGGAAAAGTATACATAGGTCTTTCACATGTCATGCTGTAACACAAGGCTAAAATCATGAAACCAGATGGTGATGATTTCTCAGAGCTGGATAGAATTTTCCCTTTCAACAACTGGTTGCACTATCTCTTAACCCAAGTGGATGTGTTTTTAAGCCAAAAAATCGTCACACTTTCCAATAACACATAATATGCATACAGATCGTACTGTAAGACGCTACTCAACTATAACAGTGAATCACCCGCCCCGGTGGCGTAGTTGGCTAACGCGCTAGTCGTGTTGAGCTCGACCGCCGAGGACGGGGAGATCGAGGTTCAAATCTCGGTCGGGTGAACTGGGGGTGGTTTTTCCTAAATGGTTTTCCACTCTCCCTCCACGCAAATGCCGGTTCACTTCCTCTAAATTCAACCCTCCAAATTATTAATCCATTAGCGTAATTAGTATTTAGGCGTATAACCCGAACGGGTGGTAAGATGCGGTGCTAAATATAAATAAATATATATAAATATATAACAGTGAATCAAAAACAACGCATCTAGCCTGTGGCCCATGGTATGCAGACACCCCCAAAATGTTTGAAGGGGCTTTCAACAACAACAACTACAACAACTACAACAACAACAACTACAACAACAACAACAACACCGACAACGAGGATCTTAGTCTAACTGCAATTATTAAGACTATCAATCTCTTAGGTTAATAATATGAGGAAGTGCTATCTTTTAAACCGTACCGAAATCCAGGTCAAGTAGATAAGTCAGTCACCTAAAATAACAGTGTAAAGTCAACATTGTCAAAGCCATTCATCTAGTGCAACGTGTCAATGAAGCACTGTCTTTATTGCTGACCCATTCCAAAGTAATAAATGTCAGTACCCCAAAGCATCTCATCACCCAAGTGAAAGTAAAAATGTTCAATATTCCTTCGGGCATGCAAGGAAAATTCCTGGAAAACGAATTCATGAGACAGTTACCCTAAAGGTGCATCGTGAAATTTGGAGATTCCATCAATAATGGTCCAATTTCCAAACGTATGGCATGATGAATCATTTCTAACTGTACGTGGAGAGGAATAAATGCCATCATATTCTTTGCAGCTTGTCTTATTGAACAAAAATTTCGTCATGTCCTGACAAATACTGCTTTCGAGAACATGTACCCATTTTATGAACGAAGGTAGTAACACCACACGGTAAGCCTACTCTAAGGGATACCAAATCATGGCTTTTGACTTCACACCGAATCTATCCACCGACCTGGCCTCTTATTAGAATTTGACGCGGCAGTCATCTCTGAGCATCAAAGTGAGATTCACCAAGGTACACTTTGAGACCGTCAACTGTACAGTGTAAGGTTACTTTAACAATATCATCATCATCATCGACAAGGACAGAAATGGAGTGGCCAATTTTGGTAGTTAATATAAGTGACGTCCCAGCTCTAGTCCTCGACGTTTAAATCATGGACGTCATTGTGAATTTACAGAATTACATAGACGACAGAAAATAGTGTCAAGGAATTGAGTGTTTTATCAATATGTAGTACAATACTTCAACATTGGGTGTTCAAACCCCCTTACGCCTACGAGAAACATTCCTCTTACAGAGTGTAGAAAGTTTACATGTCGGAAAAAAATGTTTCCAGTCAAACAAATGCCCAAGCCATTCGTTGATCTTCTCTACAGGTCGTGATATAAAAGAGCTTCCCGATGTGATCAATTCGTATTCTTAGTTAGTCGGCTGGCAGCCTTCAAAGCGATCACGTGTCATGGAAAGAAATCAATTACCCGAAATTGTTCGCATGCCCAAAGCAAACTGGTTAAAACACTAGCCATAAACAGTATTTTCAACACGCTGTTTACACTGGACAAAGTTGACGCCAAACGAGTCATCATCAGCATGAGTGTTGACAACTTTACACTCTTTGTCGAACTAGAAAAACACGTAGGAAATTATATGTTGTTTAACCCCACAGAGATCTAAGCTATTACAAGATGGTCATATCAACTGTTTTCAACAATGCACATCCTCCTCATAAGATTAGCTTGATTAATCATAAAAATCTCTCTGGGACGCATTTTCTGTGAGCGAATGGCCTTCATTTGCAATAAACATAATTCCGACCACATTTCTCACAAACGCGTTGCCTTTCCCCCCCAAGATGACCACGTATCTGTGAGGTGTGGGACTTCATCGACGTTGCCATAAACCACGAGGATATGTGATTGAAATATTTCAAAGATTTTATCAACACACTCTTCGTGAATCTGTGTGACACTCTAACAAAGTATGTGTGTGCCATTGATCTGGAGCAGCCTACGGTGGAAACTCATATCAGAAACCTATATATGGTCGGTTATACCTACTACACACGTCAGGTGATCTGTTTGTACTATTACATGTTGGATTGCGAGTTCAAACCATCTAACTAATACATATAAGATATTGCATAAAAATGTATGAATGATTATATGAAACATTCGTGTACAGAATATGTTGATTATAAATAATTGTCTATAATATTGTGTTTTATTCACGTATGTCTATAATAATGACCACTTAACTGTCAGCATACGTCACTTTGGGATTGAAACATTCTGGTCACGTCTCCCGTGACCTAATATAATCCTCTCTTAACATGTCGGGAGCAATGCCTGTCATACTTCTATAGATGATAAATCACACAGACAATGGCTATTGTTCAACCCTACTAATTTTGCCGGGAAAGCTATTTTCACATAAATTCCATGGCTCTTTCACACATCACAATCAATATGGGACCAAAAGTTTTACTTTCCCTCTGAAGGAGGCTGTGCTAAGAATTTGAATCGCTCAAGAAAAATCCATTGACCTCAAGACTTCAATACACAATACAAACATGTGTTTATACTTAACATAGCATTAATTGACGGGACTAGGGACAAACAAAACCAAATCTCTTAAATTACATTTTATTGAAATCTATTAATTAACATGTGAATAGTCGGTTATGTGCCATTGCATGGTATATATCATCTTAATAAATAATTTCAATAAATATATTCTTTTCAATAAACTGAGTTTTCCACACTCAACTTCACACTGTACAAATATTCAATAAACCTTAGAACTGTCCAGAAATCCTCCAACACCTCTTACACTGTTAGGTAACTTCCTTGACTCTCGTCTTAGTCATCTTCAGTCTCTCTTAGTGCTAGAACCATCTTTCACTGTTAGGTAACTTCCTTGACTCTCGTCTTAGTCATCTTCAATATCTCTTAGAGCTAGAACCATCTTTCACTGTCGGGAAACTTCCTTGACTCTCGTTTTAGTCATCTTCAATCTCTCTTAGTGCTAGAACCATCTTTCACTGTCGGGTAACTTCCTTGACTCTAGTCTTAGTCATCTTCAATCTCTCTTAGTGCTGGAACCATCTTTCACTGTCGGGAAACTTCCTTGATTCTCGTCTTAGTCATGTTCAATCTCTCTTAGTGCTAGAACCATCTGTCACAGCCTCAACGGTGGCTTTATCTGCTGAGATTTAATTCGTTGTAGCTTCATAGTTTTTCCTGCATCGGTGGCTGAATGTTCTAAGACGTCACTCTCGCAATAGATTGGACAACCAACAAATGTATATGTAAATAATAAACACTCAATTTCTCACTCCTATCTTTTCTATGCTGAGAATGCAAGGAATCAGATTTCTAGATTTTGAAATAACCCATACCGGCTAAAGGTGTTAAGATCTCAATATAGATAAAGTTTTATTTAAGATAAATGTTACAGTGCACAGCACGTACTTTTTCCCGCCTTTATCTTAAAATAGACGTTGACTAAAGGCTCGTAAGATTTGTAAATCAAAATAATAGGTCTATACATTGTTGTAGAAACACTATATCAAAGATCATAAATGACATAATATACACTGTTACTTACCTACTCTGTGTCATTAGAAACTAGGAACAATTTTACAGAAAAATTGAGAAAAGAGAAACATCTTTGTCAAACAAAGAGCATAAAAATCAAATTAATTTTCAAAGATCAGAATTAAAAAGTATATATATTTGCTTATAGCTAAGAAATAATTGGTTTTATAAAAATATATTTCAATTAAAATATTTTTATCTTAAATATTATTACAATTTTACCGTGATAAGTTATTTTGTATCTCAAACATATGTAGAGTAGTTATAAAAATTTGAAGATTTCCTCGATATCCTCCCTCAAAGTCTTTTTCATGAGAAAATGAAAAATAATTGCCAAGATATAAAGTTCAATGAAAATTGTTAAAGCTATCGTCAAGAAAATAGTTTTTTTTTCGCCCTTTAGTAAACTACCCTTAAATTTAGGGTTGTAATATATCTAATTCCAGAAACCCCTCGGGGGAACTTATGAAATCCCCAGATACGAAGTTTTAGCCCAAACGGTAAACTAGTTTCGGCTCTAGCCCGAGGTACAGACAGACAGATTGACGGACAGTCGGCTTTGCGAAAACAATTTTTTTTCAGGGGGTCATAGACCGTTGACATTTATCAAAATCTCTAGTTCGATTTTTTTTGACGATAACAATACTTTCTCTCCTGGGTGTTGAGAGAAAGTAAAAATATGCCTGAGGTGCAAATCTTCAGGCCTCTCCAAGTTTCTTAGCAAGGTTTCTTGGTCTTGACGTGAGATTGTTACCACATACATGTATACAATTTTTTTTTATTGAATTATTTCCTTGTCTACTCTGGTTTTTATGTTGCATTTTTATTGGAGAATTAATCTATTTCTTTCTTAATTTTTATCCGTGCAAATGTGATATCAAATCAAACAAAGATATTGAATGTCACCTAGGTGTATATTTTATTTGTCTAAGAAACACGATTTGCCAACTAATGTTAATACAAAACTAAATATACTTTCTCTTTGCATTTGAGATTAACATAATTATGTAATTACTTTTTAGATTTGGAATTGATGCGGCGATTAAGTAAGACAGAAAAAAAAATCCTCATTCATTAATAGAATACAACGATTTATCACGTGTTTTAAGAAATAATATTTGAAAAAACAACAATTATTTTATTTGGTACTAGTAAAAAGAACCGTGGCCTATGTTAATTGAAGGTTCAAGTTATATCCATCCGGAATTGCAGCAAAATCAGTACCGTGGTTTGGGCGTGATTAAACAAACAGACGGACAGGCGTACACCCTTTCATCTTTATAATATATTAGCAGAATTTATGATTTGGGAAATTTTGGTCATATATATAAACAAAAAAAAAGTCTAGTAAATTTACCTTACTAGTTGAATATTTGTAACTAAAAGTGTCCCTTGTATTTCCGTATCGATTGTTATTAGCAGCAATGAGAAGCTGGTGAAACGAGGCATTTATTTTGGTCTTTATTCCAAGTGTAAGAATCCCTAGCTCTTTATTTTGGTTGAGCGGGGAAGTTTGGCAGCTCTTAAACTTTTAGTTGTAGATAAGTCAGTAGATGTGAGTCATCGAGACCTGGCCAGAGCTCTTCATTTAATTTAGTAACACGTGTTGGTTCTGTAGCAGTTTACCTTGTCGTCTGATAACACGCTCACTCTATTGGCTGGTCATAACCAGCCTAGATTTCATGCAAATGCACACACATTTATTTGGTTACGCAAAGTTTGGTTTCAATCATACCTACACGCACCTATCTTCACCAATCACAACAACAAACCAAGATTTGAACTAATATACTTTAAATAAAAACAATGATGGTTTTCGACCAAATATTAGTAAAAGATTTGGTACTAAAAGCTATAGGCCTGTGTTGATATTTTTTATTTTATTTTATCTTAAAAATTAATATATGAAGAATCGTGATTTTTAAAAGGGCCATTTGTCTATTTTCATGTTTTCTACATTTTGAAAACAATATTAGTAGAGCTAATATTTAGTATCAAACAGACCTCATTCACTGTATTCATATGTTTGTGACAGGAGTATAAAGTTTATGGATTGTGTTATAAGGGCATCAGTCACTGACTCAGACGGTTCTAACAAAACACTACTCATAGCGCTAGTGTAGGGCTCAGTTGTTACCCGCCGGTTGTTGTTTGGTTGAATAGAAGATCTGTTTACAGTTAATATGAGTGAAAGTAAGGGTGATAAAAATGTAAAAAAAAAAAGTTAGAAATAATACAATCCAAGCGAATATGCCAGAAACAAAATAAAATCAGCTCGATTTCAAGGCAAATCACATGTTATCCATAAAGGAAAGTAGATTCCAGGCAAGAAACATGGACTGTACTGTGGGTAAGTACTATGGAAACGTTATGTTTTACTATTATAATTTCATTTTAATATGAACATATTGTTTCATTTTAAAGATAATCCATATTAACAAAATAATCGTAAATATAACCTCAATTTTATGTCAAACATAATATGTCTTCTAGTATTTGTGTACATGTATGCATGTATATATGTATATATGTATGTATGTATATGTATGTATGTATATATATGTATGTATGTATGTATGTATATGTATGTATATATGCATGTATGTATATATGCATGTATGTATGTATGTATGTATATGTATGTATATATGTATATGTATGTATATATGTATATATATGTATGTATATATGTATGTATGTATGTATGTATGTATGTGTATGTATGTATATATTTATGTATATGTATGTATATATGTATGTATACATGTATGTATGTATGTATGCATGTATGTATGTATGTGTATGTATGTATATATTTATGTATATGTATGTATGTATATACGTGTGTATGTATGTATATATGTATGTATGTATGTGTATGTATGTATATATTTATGTATATGTATGTATGTATATATGTATGTATATGTATGTATGTATGTATGTATGTATGTATGTATGTATGTATGTATGTATGTATGTACGCATGCATGCATGCTTCTGTGTTATGTGTATATGCACTTGTATGTGTGTATGTGTGTGTGTGTGTGTGTGTGTGCGCGCGCGTGAGCACTTATGTGTTCAAATTATTAGTAAGTTATTTAAAGGAAGTTAATAATGTGCGATTTTTTTCCAGATGCAAGAATAAGTGCTTGGAGAAAATTGGAGGAGATAATTGTCTTGACATGGCTACAAAGTTTTACGATATCCCAAATAAGAATGAGCAAGAAATATTTCTCCAAAGTCTCATCGACAAAGAACAAGTCAAAAAAGACGTCTGAGGAAGTACATGCCAAGGGTAAACTCTGCCAGTTTTAAGTATCACCTGCTTGTAGGTAGATCACGAGAAGAAGTATGTTTGAAGGCGTTCGACACAAGTACTAAGAGGATAAGAAGATTACGAGAGTTAAAACAAGCTGGTGAACACCTCAAGACAAAAGAGGAAAGTTAGTTACAGCATTCCTGCCGCAGTTAAACTAAAAGTTAGATAATCTATCGGTTCTTTCCCGCTGAAAAAAATCACACTATTCCGGGGAAGATACTTTTTTTTTGAAATCTTAGTTCTGATTTAGATTTTAAAACTATGCACACATTATAACTAAAAAATCATCCTGATATGAAGATTAGCTATTTCTTTTACCGATCATTTTACAAAGTTAATTTTAACAACAGGTTTGGAAGACCAAAAGTTGACACGTGCTACACGTGTAATGAACATGAGTTGAAAATAAGATCCCCTCGTTTAAACAAGGTTGCTAAACGTACAGCAGTGGTTGAACTAATGGTTCATAACCGTAAAGGCAGGACATTTTATTCAGATTTAAAATACAAGCGATCAAAAGATTCTAAGAAAGAAAGGACTATTTTATCTTTAGCATTTGATTTTATGCAAAACATATCCCTTTCTAAAGTCCTTGTGCAAGAAATTGTCTACCAGTTAACTGTCAATGTCTTTTGTATCTTTAATATTAGATCTAACACAAGCTCTTTCTATGTGTAGGCTACCATGAAGGTGAAGGAATAAAAAGTCCTCATGAAGTGTGTTCATTTTTAAATGACTATTAGAAGCAGGTCCCAATAGAGTTTATAAAACTTCGTCTTTTCTATGACAATTATGAAGATCAAAATACGAATCAGGCCCTAACCAGTTATCTGCTTTCATTGACAGATTCTGGCAGATTAAACAATTCTAACACTTTTTTCCTGTAAGGGGTTACAGTTTTTTTTTACCCTGAGACAGGTATTATGGAGTTACTACATGGAGATTGCAAAGGTATGATATAATTGTTAGCATTCAGGAAGTCACTGAGCATATTATAAAATGTAGTAGACCAGGAAAGTGCGTGATTCATGAAGTCACAGTATCTTAAATATAAGGAATGGTGGAAAAGGTACTGACTGTACTTTAAAATTACTCCTGTTTCTGAAAAAAGCAAGCACAAACAAATACAGGAAAGAATAATGTTTGGAATAAGTAGCATGTTTAATTTTATTTATAGCCATGACACAAAAGGCTACATTAAAACATTCACAACAATCAATGGCCTGATTTCAAACTTATTTTTTATGAGCCTTCAGAGGGGACCTATTACTCCGCCAGAAAAATGTGCATATATATCTGGAAAAGTTCCCATAAAAGTTTAAAAAATGCTAGATTTTATAAAACATAAACAGTATACCCAGTTTTCACTTGGAATTTTATGATGACATTTTAAAATGGCCCGTTAACAATATGGCACAAGAAGATGAGTAGAAAAATTCTTAATGCACATTTTAGTGTTTTTTAATTTTGTGTGTTAAATAATGACTAGTGACATTAATTTAAAAGTTGTAAAGTAACTAAGCTCTTTTTTATACATTAAATTTAAAATAAAGCCACTTAAACTAAAAAAGAAACCGCCTTTTACTGTACAGAATTTTGTATTTTTTTAAAAGAGCATCCGTTTTAACATTTAAAAAAAATTGTAAAAAATTGTGGACTGTGAATAATAGAACAATTTCTTATCAGAACATCAAATTAACGTTCAAAATGAAAATCGGATTATCATAATGGATTTTCACTTAAAAACATGCATATCCAAACAGTTTTCTTAAATTTCTCAAAAAACTTACTGTTCGTGAAACATGCCCTTTTAACAAACACATTTCATATTTGATGATTTTTCTAATATTACATGAAGCAAATATTTGGCCAAGATATAATTATATGAATTTTTATTTTATAGTTCTTGTGGTCAACAATAAAAATGTATGATTTTCAAATAAAACATTATTTTAAAAATATAATGAAAAGTATTTAATTTAATTTAGTGGCTTGTATATCCCTGGATTACCAACACCACATGCAACAACTCTGGGTAAACGAGCACAACAGTAAGCCGCTGGTTACTATGCATTATAAAACTGGTCTTTGTTCTGGATCACGAATAATATTACGAATGGGATTAAAGGAACACCTGGACCAAATACTCAGACAATATCGTATTGGTTCTGTGCGGAAATGATCGTGATATTTTGCATTCAGTGTGTAAGTCATGAGTTTCTCTGTGAGTCAGCAATATTACAGACACTCCTTCTGAGTCCTAAATCTAAAACAGCCTCACGCATCTGGAATATTTTGCAGTGGTGAGGAGGACAAGGTTCGAACACTAACTGGTTAGAAGGAAGGTAATTTTATCTGAATGTTTCCTCATACTCCCTCCTTCCAAGAATAATCTTCCCCCAAATTATACCTGAACATGTTGCCAATGAGTCACAAAGGTTTTAATGTTGTCAATAGAGTTTTTCTAACGTGGACAAACAAAGTCTATGCCATGACCTGTGAAGAATATATTCTTATAAGGTTTCTAACCACGTTTCAGGTGAATATTTTCAATTCATATAGTTTGAGACACCGCTAGAATTTACTTTGACCTCGAAGATAGTCATTGCTCAGGCTGTACGAGTGGAATAGTCCGTCGCCACCTCATTGCAGACCATAATAATAAAGGTTGTCCTCAGTGCTTAAATTCAAGTTAACAACACTTCAATTAATCAATGTTGAATTTTCTTCCCTAGTGTAAATATGTCATTACTGGGGTACATGGGCGTAGGGAGGATTTAATTTGGGGGAGGGGGTCAAAATTGTATGTTTATGATATGATTGCTATTAAACCCTAATATAAAAAACATTATTATTTTATACAATAGTGGTGGAAGTTCATCTATGGGAGGGGGGGGGGGGGAAGGGACAAGTCCTAGGGGCTATTTGGNGAGTAGTCCTCTTTCGGCAGAGATTTGAGAATATTGATGTTTCTCTCAGAAGTGGTCATCAGGATTTTTCAAAATAAATTAGATCCACTAAAATCTACATGAAGAGGTCCTTACCCAGATTTAAAAAAAAAATCTGAGTTCTATATAAGTTATTTAGAATGTTCATCATCTGTTGATTTTCGAAAATATATGCTTCTTAAAACTATTTGAAGTGGTCTTACACCAGCAAATTTTAAAATGAAATGTCCTTAGAAACTATTATAAGTCGTCTTCGCCCAACACATTTGTGAAAATGGAATGCTTTTAAAAGTTAATTGAAATGACCCTTGCTTGGTTTGAACAAATATATTATATGCATGTAGAAGGTATTTGGAGTGCCCCCCTAAGGGTATTTATTCTAAAAATTGGATGCTTCTAGAAGCTATTTGGAGTTAAAGTGACCGGGACCTATTTTGAAAATTAATTTCTTCTTGAAGCTATTTGGAGGAGCCCTTCCTTGCCAAATTAAGTTATCTGATGTTTGATACAATACCATCTTTAAGTTTAGTATTAAAAGCTTGGAAAAATGTATGTGGTGTGGGGTGGTTGAACCAGATAACCTTGCCTTCCATACGCCCCTGCTGGGCTTTAACATTAAGCTACTACCTCATACTAAACAATCATTGGCTCCAATGTAATATTTTACTGAAACACCTCAGATACTTTTGTTTCAATGACAATAATTAACATCAACTGAATTTATTTGAACTAGCATTTTCTTAATACAATCATCAGGTTTATCAATATGTATGTCTTGCAGGCAGAGGCGACTTTAAGGGCCGTGAGAACCGGGCGGCTGCTCGGGGCGCCAGCTCAAGGGGGCGCCAAACAGAGCTAAACCTAGCCTGGGCGTGACATGAAAATAATCCACAAATCTAACAACTCAAAACCTAACATAACCAAGGCGTAACGTGGAGCTACAATCGTTCACTTTTTGATATTAACATGAAATTTTACATATTAGTATAATTTTATGGGGAGTAAATTAGAATTTAGTGCTATTCTCAAAAGGTTATTTTACATTTTACCATCTTGAAAAAATGGCCCCCTAAAACAGTTTGTTTTTGAAACTATTACGTGAAACATTTATATTGTCAAAGTGTTTGTTAAACTTTTAATAAAAAATGGAAGATAGCATTGTCTACAAAATAATGTTAGATTTGGGAATTATTTTCATATTTTTCCGGAGTCCAATCACCATGGGAAATGTGGTAACTGACAACTAGCAGAAGATTTAAAGAACAGCCAAAAGAAAAAGAAAATTAAAAATAAATTATTTTTATCGGCGTTTATACTGCTAAAAGTTACAACAAATCAACATTTAAGGTCTTGCAGATCATTTGGTTTATCGAATGGATACATGAGAGTAGATCTGGTAGATTTTACTAGCTGTCAGTTATAACCACTCCTATCGTGACTGGCCTATATTATCCACCGGTTACATAGGGGACGCCAAAAAGCAATCCCACCCGGGCACAATATTTACCTCGGACCACCCCTGCTTTCAAGGTTTGAATATCGCCTAGCGTTGCTAATATAGTTGTAAATAAATTTGCTATTAAATAACTTAACTTTAGAATATTATTCGTTGTTTGTTGAAAAAAAAAGTTGTTTGTCTTCACAACTTGGGCTCCCGGATGAAATATATTGTCTAATTGTTGTACCTCACAACCTCTCATTTCTCGAACTGGGGCTTTCTTTCTGGGTGATGACGGACTCTGAGTAAGCTGTACTGTAGTCCATTCACTCGAGCTATCTATTTTTACAGCAGGTGTATAATCTCTGAGATGTAGTGAAGATTGTTGGTTCATTGAAACTGCAAGTATGAAAGATGACTAACTAGGTTATGTGTCGAACTTAGTGCGATCATGTGTCAGAAAAGTACCGGTAATACAATCGAAAAACATAATACAAATTTTGTAACTAGTATAACATAATTTTTAAAAACATTTTTTGGTTTTAGTAAGGAACAAATTGTGGAATGAATTATGAAAGGTGACCCGGTGGTCTAGGGGTAAGGTGATAGACTTCTGTGCTGGGGGTCCGGGGTTCAATCTTTGGTCCTGGCACAGATTTATCTGATTGCCAAACCCTTTCTTCACCTCTGACAAGAAGTGTATTAATCACAACTTGTAAATGTGTGGAATGCCAGGCCTCCACCGTGGTTCGGATTCCACGTTAAACTGTAGGTCCTCGATTTCATCTCACAATCACCCTACCATTACACATTAGCGTAAGTGCGTATAACCCAAACAGGTAGTAAGACGCGGTGATGATGATAATAATAATAATAATAATAATAATGATTAATTATACAAATCAATTGTATACCAAAATATACGTCAGAAGAAATTAAAAGTTAAAAAGCTTGTTTTAAAATGGAACATGGCCAACATTCAGTGACTAGAAATTAAAAATTTAACAAAATGCGTATCTGAAAATAATATTAGGGCCTACAGCTCTAAAAACACAGATAATAACCGAGGCAGTGTCGCTGGTTAGAGTATCGGCCGCTCAGCGCTATCTACAATCACAGTCCACCAGGATAGCTCAGTGGTAGAGCATTGGTGGACTTGATTCTCACGTGTTCCGTATTTCTAGACTTTCACATTTTTAAACGCATACACGTTAGAGTTTTTCCTAGGGCTCTAGGACATACTTGAGGCAAATTTCTCTGTGTTCAAAGCCTATTAACCCATGCTGACTTGACCTTGAATGTTGCCAGGAACATTTATCTCCTCCCACTTGTAGAGCTGGGTCTAGACCATGAGTTTGTTGTATCTTGCGATGTTGGACAGGCGTAGTTCATTCTGTTGTGTTCTCAATATGTCGCACCATTTGCGTGGTGAAGATAATCCACCAAATACCCGGCTATAAATCACCATCAAGTCATCAAGTGTTGGCTGTTGTTTTATAGCATACTAGAAGTTAAACTTACCGTTAGGGAAAGTGCAAATCTAGTTGTTAGGGAATGTGTAATATTTTGGGAAAAAGCCAGAATACCGACAAGATACCTTCCAAATTGTACAAAATATATTATATTCTGAATGGAAAAAGTTGCAGAAAATTGGAGAAAATAAAACTGGAACAAATTTTAGCATCGTGAAGAAGAATTCGAAAACAAAAGAGACAACCCCTTTGATATTGCCCATGAAATTGCTCTTCTAATAAATAAAATAGAATAATATAAGATATTTTTAAGAGGACTCAGACCAACTGCAGGTATAGATAACAAAATATATAGAGAAGGAAGAGAGGGCGTGAAAAAAATTAGAAAAAAAAAGCTAACCAGCGTAAAGCCCAAATGGTTAGTAAGACGTGGTGCTAAAAAATAAATAAATAAAAGTGAACCAGTTACCAGAGTGCAGCATCAACATTTTCATTTGAATATGTTATGTCATCATCTGAAGTGTCTATTTCCAGGTAAGATACAGAAACTGCAACAAGTGATTGTAATTGTTTGCCCAAACCCTCCTATGACGTATCAACGCAGAATGTGACAGGAAATGCTACTAAAGAGCTCATTACACCAAAACTTGTAGCTGCATCAGACAAATGCCAATTAATTATATAAGATGCTGTTTACTTCCTCCAGGCGACAGTTGACGTTGATGAACTCGCTATTAATAGATCCACGATCCAACGATCCCGGGGGAAAATGAGAAGGGAATGTGCCAAAGCCATAAAATTTGCTCTTTAGAAAATGCTCCTGCTTTAGTGACATTTCGACGGGATAGTAAACTCTTACCTTCTCCAAATGTTAGAGATTCAAAATAAGAAAGACTACCAATAGTTGTTACAAACGAAACCAACGAACATCTAATTTGTGTTCCGATATTACTCAATTCTTCCGGTAAGGAACAGGCCCAAGTAGTTTGGAATGCGTTACAAGATTGGTCGCTGAAAGATAAAATGGAAATCACATGTTGTGAGACATGTTTCAAACACGGACCGCATCAAGGGTGCTTGTGTGCTTACTGAGTAAAAGTTAAAGAGAGTGATATTGTTCTCCCCTTGCTGACATCACATCTTCGAGTTTGTTTTACGGAGTGTTTTGGAAAGTAAAATACCTCAGGTATCATGCAGTACGGATATTCATTACTTCAAAAAACTGAGAGAAGGCTGGCAAAACATAAACGCTGATGACTTTCAGAATGATAGAGAATTCACAGAAAGGAGTTTTACTGACTCTGAAATACAAGTCATATTGGAGTCTCTTCAAAAGGAACTGCATACACAAATATAACTAAGTGACTATAGTGAACTTATAGAAATATCTGTATTGTTTCTGGGAGCAGATTTGGATGAGAAAGTGAAAATCCACCCTCCTGGTGTGATGCACTAAGCTCGAAGGTTGGAAATAGCAATTTATTCATTAAACATGTTTTTTGCCAAGATTTAAACTTAACTTATGCCTTGAAGATTAGCAGGCATTAAAATACATTTGTTTATTCACTGTAAAAGTGAATCTTAAACCATGGCTTAAGTGTCAGTCAGCAGTAAAGGCTGCTTATCAAGATTAATATTTTTAAAGTAATTAAAAGTATATGGAATGGTGGAACCATTTCTAGAGCAGCTTTGATTAAATTTAGCCAACACTTGTAATATTTATTAGATGAAGTGTAAATTGTATCATTATTCGATGACGATATTGACGTGCAAACGAAAATTAAAATGGTGGAAAATCTGAGTGAACGGGGTCAAAACGCGGAAAGGAGATACCTTGTACCACCTGGTGAAATTAACGAAAAATAGTTTAGTAGGTTTTCCTCAAATATATTTCATAGTGTTATAAAATTTTATATTTTCTTCTAACTACTTTGAATATTTTTCAGAAAAAAAATCACGGATAGCTTTATATCAGAGAAAAGTAAATATTGGTTCTTTCGTCTACTAAATGCAGATTTTCTGGAGGAATGCGCTTCTACATGGGAAGAAAATATGTCTTTTTTAAATGTTAAGTAAACAGTGGACTCTTTAAGAGCAGGTAATGACATGGCAGAACAAGCTGTTAAATTAACGCAGGACTTTAACGGACTATTGTCTGTAGACGAGTATCAGAGACAGTATAAGTTGTGGTGGCCAAAACATCGACGGCTTTACCCAGATTGCATGAAAAAATATTAAAAAGAAAACACCAGCAATAATCATTTTGTGTTAATACATAATTTATTTTAAGTTTGTATGACTTCAGATTAATAAACCATCAAGTATTATACATGTAACTATTTCTTTACTTCTACCTGATAATCCATAATCCTCCTTAATTTGAAGTATAAACTTAGAATTTCAATATAAAGTTAACGTAATCCAATTGAACGGAAATTTGTAATCAGAGAAAGTGTGATCAGATCGAACAAAATTCGTTGAGTTAAACTTAAAAAAAAACCTGAATAAGGACATCTTAGTGTACAGATTTTCATTTTTCACCGAATTGATTTTGATTCATCCATCTATACTGATCCTGAGGATACTGGATAGCAATCACCTATCAGTTTCTGATACACATGACTTAATATTAGAAAACATATCCTTTCTAAATAGTTTTTCATATAAATTAAAACATTTCAAATAACACGAATTCTTTGGTAATGGATACAATCAACTATAAAAGTAATTGACCAAATGGGACCATTGATTACAATGGACTGCAGTTGCCCGGTTGGTAACAGACTCAGGAAGTAATGCCAAGCCATTATTAGGAAGTTTATATCTCACGAGAAGTTAAAGGGAATCTTCCGAGTGAAACGACATTTATAGGGTCAAGAATCACTATCATAGAAGACCTAACAGCTGAGCGTATGACTAACTAATCAACTAACAATACATTATAAATTAGTTTAGTATATTTTTAGTTTCTCTTTTCAAGAGAAAGTATTGTAATAAAAAATTCGTTCTTGAGATTATGATGAATTTTACGTTTCATGTGAATCCGAAATAAAAAAAAAGTGGATTATACAATAATTTCTGTCTGTCCTCATGTCTGTCTATCCCTGGATCCAAAACGGTTGGATGGATTTTGTTCAAACTTGATAGTTAGACTTTATAGAGATTTTTTAACTATGCCCCTAACCCTCAAATCAAGGATAACTTAATGATATTTACTCATATTTTGAATTAAACATTTTTCGAACATTTCTTTAACAATTTTGTTTAGAATGACTATCTAGGATTTGTTTGACTTGACAATTAGCATTTCATTATTTGTTAATCTTTGGGCACAAAATTCGTTAAAGGGTTGTTTACTGCTGGAACAATTTTGAAAATTCAAAATACCGTATTTAAAAAAGTTTCTAAAATTAAAAAATATATATAGTTTTGTGGATTGTGAAGTGTGACAAACAACACTGTAAGTTATACTGGTTTTTGGGGTGTAAACTCGCTTATGGATAGTTTAATAATTTTTGATTTATGAAAACTTTAAATATTTTCTAAATGATTCCAACAATTTGTTTCCAAATGGGTATCTTGTGGGTGTTTGATTGGATGAATTGCAATGAATTGTATTTTTGGGAGAAATTTGTCTAGGGGTAGACTACACATGATTGTTTTATTAATTTGAATATTTAAAAAAATATCTCTAACAATTTGGTTTAAAATGGATATCTGTTAAGTGTTTTTGATTACATTTAACTAAATTTAAAAAACTTATGTTATAGTAGTTGACTGATATCTGATTTTTTAAGATTTTGATTTGTTTTCAAAATATCTCAAACTATTTTGTTAAAATTTAGTATCGAAACACAATTTTATATGATCAATTAAAATGTATCTTTATTTTTTTAAATAAATTAATTTTATGTCATTTTAAATATGGAAATTAATAGAAAATTTTAAATTTTCTCTTAATTGGCCTTTAATATTGAATCCAAAATCGGTTTATAGGAATAGTTTTTTATGACAAATAAGAATTTGTTTTCAATCTTAATAATAAATAATTTTAGGCTAGTTTACAAATAACTTAGTTTTGAAAATTTGAAATGTGCTAAAAATATTTGAGCAATTTGGCTTAATATAAAGAGTGTTTATTGTGATTAACAAGATGATGTATTTTTTTAATGATGGAAACTCACGTTTCGGTAGTAACTGAAACTATGTCTAGACAAATTTCTTCCAAGCTATAATACACAAGATAAGAAAGTTTATGCGATTGTGTCGCTTCACTCATTTTTATACAGTTACTAAGTTCATTAAACTGGGTAATATATAATTAATTATATTTATTAATTATACTCTTAACCCTCGATTGGGCACTAAGAACTCTCATTTTATATGCGTTAGTGTGGTGACACTGTCAAGTATCTAAGAGACGTCTATTTCTTTAGTGTTACCTTGTATTTCTTCTGGTATTTGTGGAACTAAATTAGTTTAATCGCCTGTGAATTGAAGCTATTTGAAACAAGCTTGTTGTTGAGGCATGGAATACCCTTCCAGCCAACTAAAGTAACACAAGTATTTTAATGATCAAAATTAGTTTTTAATAATGGTTTAGTCCATGATCTAGTTTAACTATTAGTTACGTATTTTGATTTATATCCACCTATTGAAGCAAGGGTTCCGAGTTTAATTTTCGGCAGGGTTATAAATTGTGAATTTCCAGTCTAGGGTTCTCGGCGTTTTATTTGACTTAAAAATAGGTTTATTTCAAATTAAACATTGAAAGGAGGATATAAAGGCAAGGTGTACACACTTACCAGGAAACTGTAGGACTCAAAGTTCACAATTAAAACACATCAGTTTCCTTCTTCAGCAGAAGAGAGTAAAACACCAACAGGGCTATGGCAGCATGGATAGAGGTTGTTGTTGTTGTCTGTTTCTTGATTTTTCCCTCTTGGATTCTGTAGTTTCCTACAGTTTCCTCGTAAGTGTGTAGGACTTATCAGTTATCATTCCATCCTCTTTTCAACGTTAAACTTAAAATAACATTTTGGATCCCATTTCCTTTGTTTAAATAGGTTAGTTCATGACTCGTGTGCTTATATAAATAATTGGTGTTAGAGAGTGCTAGTGATTATAATAAAGACAAACAATTAAACTACTACCCACTTTAAATGATGTATCCAGCAGAGTTGGTGGCTATTGCAGGATCTTACAGATGAAGAACAATGACGACTCTATAGGCCTGTCCAATCTTAACTTACAGTAAAAAAAATGACGGCTCTAGAGGCCTGTCCAATCTTAACTTACATATGAAGAACAATGACGACTCTAGAGGCCTGTCCAATCTTAACTTACATATGAAGAACAATGACAACTCTAGAGGCCTGTCCAATCTTAACTTACATATGAAGAACAATGACGACTCTAGAGGCTCGTTCAATCTTAACTTACAGTAAAGAACAATGACGACTCTAGAGGCCTGTCCAATCTTAACTTACATATAAAGAACAATGATGACTCTAGAGGCCTGTCCAATCTTAACTTACATTTGAAGAACAATGACGACTCTAGAGGCCTGTCCAATCTTAGCTTACAGTAAAGGTCTTATGGAGCGTGCTATTGACAGATATTATCCGCTAAAGACAGATTGACTATTTTTATACAAGAAACTTACAATATATACTAAGTTTATTCACTTATTACAATGCATTTGAAGTTTGGTTTATCTCAATAAGTGTGTATTATTATGATTATATTAAACCCACTTTAAAAAGGTACTGCAGTAAATCTCCTGGAGTGCATAGGTTGGAGTTTAAACTCTGGCATGACTAAATGAAGATGATTTTCACAAGTCAGTTAAAACCATTTTTCCCCTCTTCTATTCATGCGAGTGTGTATGTATGCATTTTCTTAAACAATTACATAATTTATCCATACCTTATTAAATTGATTATAATAAACCTAAAATAAGTCATTTATAACCATTGTTTTATGTTCGATAAGAAATACGATTAAATCACTAAACACCATATAGAACTCCACTAAAATAATCACCTAAACACAACACTAATATCTCAAAATTGGTAGACAGACTTCTTAGGTACGTTTCAAACAGCTGTGTTTCTCTTTCAAACAGGAGATTAGTTCATTCCCGACTGTTATCAGCAGGGTTATATATTTATATTTAAATATGTAGTGCTACGTCTGCGCCTGTGTTTAGACTATCAGAAACTCACACAGATTTACTAAAGTCTTAAGATTAAGTGCAAAGATTTGACTAGAAATATGAAAAAAAATCACTTGATAAAACCGACGCCAGAGAATTATTATTTTATAAGGTGTATTTAACGTGTGCTTTTTGAACACACTTATTATATTAACACAGGACTTACTAACTAACCTAATACTAAATAATATACAATATTCAATCCCCCTTCGACACTTTACCAACTATAAAACTTCAACCATTCCGGTATTGGAACCCGGAACCTTTGGATCAGTTGGCACACGTGCTATAAACTGTGTTAAGGTGTTGGACTCGTGCCAGTGAATTATTATTATTATTATTATTATTATTATTATTATTATTATTATTATTATTATTAATATCTAATAATATCAACATGATCCATATTAGTTTGATACCTATTTCCCTAAACTACCCCAAATCTACAAACATATTTCTCAAATAATCAGAATTTAAAATGTTTGTAGATTTTACTGTTAGCATTTGGTTTAAAATATAAATATTCAAGTTATTTTTGTCAAATGTATTAATTTTACTCGTATTAGGAGACAAACACACTACGACAGTAAAGTGAGTTTGTTAGTCTACTGAATATTTATAATCTTGGTAGATCTCTAGAAATTGGTCATGAACCGGGGTATATCATTGGTCAAAGCAATGGAAGAATGAACCAAATGTTCAACGTTCTATTTTGTGCGTGTCGTCGAAATGATGAAATAACATCCTAAGCTATTAAAACTCTCTAAATGAGCTTTTTTATAATAAGCAGTTTTAACAGTTACGAACTATTTTTGCTTACTCTAGTTCTGTTCTCAGTCCTCTTTAGAAGCAGAACTAAGCTTTCTAGATTCAAACTGGTTTCATCATCAGAGTTTTCACCGGGAGAGGAATGCTCACCGTAGCTTGGGCAAGGTCACTGAATGATCTCGCTGCTTGGTTTGGGATCAGCTATGTTATTAACAGGAACGCTAATAGTTTGTATTCAGAACTATCATTTTTCAAATATTTGAATCAAACAAATATTAGTAATTTTATACAAACATAAAACCAATCCAATCCATGAAAAACTAAACAGTTTAAAATATATTGGAACATGCTCAGCCAGCTGTATGTTCGTCTTTGATGCCGGTATCACGATCAACTTAACGTTAACTTAACGTAACTTAACGTAAAGGATCTCCTCGCGTGTTTAAATGGAAACGATCACGATACAGTTAACTTAACGTAAAAGATATCCTGGGAGGTCTTTTATTTTAAGTGAACGTTACTCTTGAAGGGTATCACGTGTTCTATCCAGCCAATCATTATGCGAGTGACGTCAACAGGGCTATTAATACCTCATTTGTTGGTATTATGACCAATGTTTACTCTTTAGCGTAAGTTATCAGACATTGAAACAAAATAATTAAACTAATATAGGAAAGCTAAATTTATCAAAAAGGTTTAGTAATAGATATTTATTATATTGATATAAAACTGTAAACATTCACATAGCATCACTGTAAAACTAGTACAAATCACAGATCATACTCGAGAATGAAGATGTTTTTCTCGAGTTGTTACGTTAAGCTACGTGAATCGTGATCACACATACATTAAGTTAACTTTAAGTTGATCGTGATTCCGGCATAACGTAAAAACCACTGTACCGATTGTGCTGAAATCTCTCATGGATATAGCTTGGAGGCCCGGTTAACAAATATAGGCTATATATTTTATATTACAATAAAATAATATATATATATCTAAATATTCTGTCTTAAGCCACGTGCTCAGTGTTTTATTCTCCTATTGAATGTAGAATTATTTTTTTCTGTCTTAATTGATCGCCAAATAAACAGCAATTCTAAGAGTAGTTAGAGAATACATTTCAATATTAAATCCAAAGAAAAACCATACTTATGAAACCACCTTTTTTAGGACTATATCCAAGTCTTCAAATAGAGAAGAACGGAGGAGATATTTTGACAAATTTAGATTTATTTAGTAACAAGAAGGTTCCAAGTATATGGAACCAAAAGAATATACATAGTGTATACAGGTAGTGTGGCAACTAGGGGAAAATGCTAGCTGAAGGCTGCGTTCACAAATCAATCTGAAAAGAGTAATCACCTGCCTGCATTACACAAGGCAATAATAATTTCCTCAACTAACAACAATAATATTTGTAAAGCACTGCGAAGAGAACGCAGATAAATATACTAAAAATATATTATAAGGATATAAAATTGTTAGTAGAAGAATGAATCTTCCCGTGCATAACAGTAGTAACAATTCAAAATTCTAAGTTCTTATTTTAAGCCGAGGCAAAAGATTGGTATCACAACACCTGCTGGCATCGCCCGCAATAACATTTACTTCTAGCAATATAAACAGGCACAAAAGTAACTCTCAGCTAGGCCTCCTCCCCCTCCCCCCACAATGGAAGTTTATCACAACTAACTTTTACTAATGTCTAATGGATTTAAAGCAACACAAAACTTGGTTGTTTGCAAAGAGGATGTTTCCCCTGTAGCCGTCATCAGATTTAAAAGGGCTCAACAAACTGGCTCGTTCCCAAAATGGAGATTTCCCATACATTATAATATTTGCATAATCCCAACTTGGAGGTTTCCCTTTCATAAAGTGTAAATTAAATACATTTAGTTGAACCCCAACACTATACTACACATATTGACAATAAGAAATCAATACTGTAAGATATATATCAAAAGTGAATTTTGAAAGATTAACAATATTAATTACTACCCAAAGATAATTTAGAATAATTCCCTGAAGGTGAACACAAGATAAAAATTTCATCATGTAATGACCATGATGTTGACTGAACTGTATGGGCAGGTTTTTTGCATTTCAAGAAGTTTTATGAAACATTGGAGATAAACGTATTTTAATTCGTGTGATGAATTGAAATGGCAAACCGGATATGGGTTTTAGAGCTACAAGACACTATGGGGGGCTGAGGGAGTGCCTTCTCCTGATCAAATTTTACATTGATCTCTTTTCTGAGCAGGACTTGGGGATGTCGGTTGCACACGCCAGGGTCAATGACTTAGTTCCCAAGCCCCTGGATAAAAGGATTGGTGGCACTGGGAAGCCTGTTGCAGAATACAAGCTTCCGGAAGTGTTCTTTGATGGTGGGCATCTCCAAGTCCCAGTGCAGAGCCACGTTGTGGACGTACCAGGGGGCGTCCACAATACTCCTCAGACATCGGTTCTGGAAGGCCTGAATCCTTCTTATATGCGTGTCCACCAGGTGGCCCCAAGTTGGACATGAGAGATGGCCTGTGCAACTGCTTGTATAGTGTCAGTCCGTTCCTCGTGGACAGGGCGCTACGCCTATTAAGCAGTGGGCCTAAGCACCCTAGCCTTTGCCCCACCTTAGTTAGTTGTTTAATAAAGTGTACTATCCAGGTCCAGCATAAGTCCTGGGTATTTAGCACTGTTCGCCCATCTGATATGGTCTAAAACAGCTGGAAACGAGCTGGCCTGTACTGCTTTCTCTTCCATGTGGAGAACACTGCTGTGCTCTTCTCCACGTTAATACTCGTTTTCCAGGTGGCTAACTACCCCTCCGACTGTGTCAGGTGATTATTCTGGAGTCTCCTCTTAGTGACCCCCTGCACGACTCCACTACTATAGCCGTGTCATCCACATACAATGACAACTGAGTGTCTGGGAATTTCGGAATATCGTTCTTATACAGACAGAAGAGGAGAGCGCCCACGAGGTAACCCTCATAGGCTGAATAACGCTGTGCCGGCCAGGGCTGTAAGGAGCATCCAAAGAAATGTCCTCCTGAGACTGTCCGGGGCTTACCGGACGGTGGCAGCCGACGCGTTGTGCGTGACTCTGGGTATCTGGCCGTTGGATCTACTGGTAAGGAAAAGACAGTCGGTTACTGGATGAGAAAGAACAAGCTGGATAGGGTGAGGATACTCACTTCACCGGAGGTGGAAACATCCGTTGATGCAGACATCTCAGTGTGGAGGGAATGCCAAAGTCGATGGGAGGCCAGTGAAACTGGTAAAAGAACTTATCAACTTTTTCCAAATGTGGTTGAAAGGTTTGATAATGAACATCTGGAACCCTCCTTGGGGCTGGTCCAGTTTATCACAGGGAAAGGACCATACCCTGAATCTTTGTGGAGGATGGGGCTGGTCGAGTCTGAGTTATGTGAGTGTGGTGAGGTGGGTACTCCGGATCATGTGGTCCTAGAGTGTGCTCGAACGTTGGAGATTAGGAGGCCAAACCAGCAAGAAGTGCAAGGTTGCTTGGTGGGAGGAATAATAAGAGACCCCACCAAATGGAGGTATCTGGACAAGCTAGCTGCGGAAGCAACAGAAAGGGCCAAGACTGACTATATTAGGGCTTTAAGGGAAAGAAGGGGACTAAGGCAAATAGACAACAGGAGGAGGGATAGAGAAGGGGGGGAGACTAATGACAGTGACAGCGATGGGAATAGTGACAGGGATACT
>CABFWO010002252.1:39041-130072 GCA_902155825.1 Timema genevievae
TGAGGGGGCGAATAAAGGCAACCTTCAAGGGGGAATAAGGCAGGATTCCGGGAGGTTGCAAATACGGAGCAATGGGACTGGTATGCCAGGTTAGCTGATGAGTCTGGAGGGATACCGTGGTAACCATGGTATCCTGAAGGATCAGCATTCCAGCTGAGTAACTGATAGTAGCGGAGGATATCCTAGGCGACGCAGAGGGGTATTCTCGTGACTGGAGGTCCATCCTATTGGTAACAAGAGGAGTGGGACCAGGTCTAGAAGGGGTCCTCTGCGTCGGGATGGAGATAGGTGGCTACCACGTAGCCCCCTTTACCATAGGGAGGATGGTTTTACCCTGGAGGGCTATTGGAGTACTTAATATTAGTTTAGGTTAAGAGTAGGCTTGGATTAGGTTAGTTAGGGTAGGGCAGGGAGGTAAAATAAGGGGTAGGTTAGGAGAAATAAATCTACAACGCACAGAATGGGGCAATAAATATTGATGCTATGAAGTAGATGGAGCACAAACTCCGATAGGGCGCCTCCCCAGGTGGAGAATAGGGGGATACTCATTGCCGCTGCTCTGTCCTACGACCCTGAAAACATGGTCCCAGGTGGTAGTGGAGCGAAGTAGTGGCGAGGGGTACCGGGGGCGTAAAATACCCGGGGTGGACCAACTGGAAGGAGAGTAAGTTTAGTTCTCAAGTAGGTAGTTTAAGAGCTAAACCTGATAGTTGTAAACAAAATGGATAGAACAGATTATATAGGGAGATTTATGAAAATTTTGTGAAGAAAATGGCCTGGATTTAAAAATTTGTAAGATGCCAGGCCAATAAATAGCAAAATAAATAAAATAAAATAAAACCCTGAGAATGATGATAACATTAAAAGAATGCCAGATTCCAAGTGGTGGCCATTAAAAAAATACACTGCCGATGAGGAATGATAAAAATATAAAGAAATACCACAATTTAATTACTATACAGAGTACTTTAATCAAAACTGAAGACTTTGACATAACTACAGATTTTGTGATGTATTTAGATCTTGAAAATTCAACTAGGTTCACAACAAGCATAAAATAGTTCGCGTCAGTGTCATGAATGTACCGTGGCTCCGGGTAATCATCTTCTTCCTCATTGCCACCGTTTAAATCTTTCATGTAACAGAAAGTCTCACGTTAATGCTAAATTGTCACAAAAAACAACAACACAGCGTATCAATAAAATCAATATTATTCTTCAAATTAAATGTAATTTAGTGCTTCATAGGTTGAGTAGTAGTGGTAGTAGTAGTAGTAGTAGTAATAGTAGTGGTAGTAGTAGTAGTAATAGTAGTAGTAGTAGTAGTAGTAGTAGTAGTAGTAGTAGGAGGAGGTTCCTCTGCAATGTGTGCCGATCAGGGAGCATGGTAGACCAACACTGCTGCAGGAACAGTTAAACTTGCAACTGCTACCTTGTAATACACGCTCCATACACAATTTTGAACCAACCCCTTTCCTGAAGACTTGTCAAAATGATGATTTGTGATAAAAGCCTGACCCCAGATATGTCCAGCCTGAAATGTAGAACGTAGGATGTGCTTCTCAAGGCTTGCAGGGGTAGGCGGCATGTTTTCTGGAGATCTTCTGTAGGACATAAAAGTATGTTACATAATTTACTCAGGGATATTCTTAGACAGTCATTGTCATAAAGAAGAACATAAAACCTTTTTAACAACCCTACAAACTCAGGGTCTAGATTGTTTGAAGTATGGCTGTTGGATGTTCAAGCATCAGTCACTTCTTTAAACTTCAACCATGCTAAACAAACCCTTTTCTTCCTTCTCAAGAAAAATCACGATGAGGTTTCGCACTCCAAATCTGTGTGAAAGCGCCGAAATGTGAACAACTTTTCTTCACGAAGATTTTTTGCAATTTTGTACACAGAAATGTACCATAATTATGATATTTCCAAAACTAAAATGCAAACACTTCTTATGGAATCCAAGATTTTTTTAGTCTGAAATAGTAACTTAAAGCAGTGGTCTAAATCCATGTCATGGCTCTGATTGGAAATAAAAAACTTGGATAGTAGATGGACATCATTATTGTTGGTACTAAACGTTTTTTCTTAGATGCTTATAGTTTTCCCCTCTTTTGATAAAATCTTAACCTTGTATTTCTTCATGGGAAAAAATACATTTTTAGTTGAAATTTCTGTGAAACGCTATTCAATTAAATACTGAAACAATTCAAACCTTTTTTTGATTCATCTTCCCGTAATTCTTTCACATGGTTTACTTGAAGAATAATGTGAGAATTAAAAGTAATGAGTTATTAAGAATGCTCTTAAGATGGGCTGCCATAGTGAATAGAGAACCCTTTCACAGCTGTTTCCTTCGCCACAAATTTCATTGGTAAACCCCATACTGTTCATGGTGACGAACTTCTTGACTATAATCTTTTTTGTTAAACTCTGCAACAAGTCAGGCTACTTCAGGTTCAGCAATCGTTCAACGTCACAGTGGAGCTGGATCTTGCAAGAAGCCAATTTCTCCACCACTGACTTTCATTTCAGCATTGCACTGGTCATGAGCTTATTCAGTTGTTAGAGCAGAAAAGGGGTTATGTGTTTTTCTTAAAACAAATTTGATTTAACTGTTGGTTTACTAAAGGACTTTTGTTTGGAAGTTCTTGAGATCCTTTATTCGGAACCCAACGAGCATAGTGTAAATGATCGAAAAGGAAGAGCCATGGTGACATTTTTAGGCATTTTTTGAACAACTGGTAGGTTCCATGCCAAAGAGATCTAACAAAAGCTAAGAGAAAAGAGGAGTGTTATTAAATTCAGTACCTGAAGCCAAAAGTAGAAGGTTTCTGGGGAAGTTTCAAATTGCTTTAGAGCCCAATCTTGTATAGGGATTGTTTCCCCTGAGGTGGAATAGGATTCAGTTGCCAGAGAATTAAGAGCAGCAGCAGTAACCTGAAGGCATATTCTGGATTTAGTCATACATATAAAGAAATAGGTACCTACCTAGCTAAAAGAAACAGTAATTCACAGCAAAACAACATGAGCTGATGACAAACCTCGTTGTTTGTTGTCAATGGTGCGAGTATTATTTAGAAAACGCAAGAAATTAAAATGGTTTACATTATTTTAATTTTAGCAAATTTACAACGAACATAATACCCCCAAATTCAGCTTGGCACTCATTTTAATATTATCACTGTACTCATGACTGCCAAATTAGTGTGCAATGGTGTGTCACATGTTAATAAACCAACAGAAGATTTTAAATTTGAAAATCAAACATCAATTCAAAAAACGATTAAAAAGAGGGGTATTTTTCAATAGGATTTTTCTATATAAAAGTAACCATCATTTTCAGCACTAAAAAGTTAGTTAAATTATATATTACTTTACATTGTAGCCAACATAAATATTTAAAAAATCATAACGATATTTTTCAAAATGGACGCCATTTTAAATCCTGAAAGTATTTTCTTAGGGTTCCTTCCTAAAATTGATCCCTGGTGTGTAATATATATGCCTGCAATGTTGCTTGCTTGCTTGCATGATATAATGCAGTATTATTTTAGTATTTTGTCTCCTACCACATGATATAAAAATGTAATATGACGGATTCAAAATAGCGGATCGGATTAGGCCAGAAAAGTTGAAAATGGAAATTAAAATTAAATTATAGCACCACGTCTTACTATCCGTTCAGGTTAAACGCTTATTAACTAATTACGCTAATGGGTTTGGAATTGGGAAGGTTGACTTAGAGAAAGTCAACCCACATTGTGTGGAAGGAGAGTGGAAAACCATTTAGTAAAAACCACTCCCAGTTAACACGACCACGATTCCAACCTCAATCTCACCGTCCTCGATAGTCTGGCTTAACACTAAACTAGCACGCTAGCTAACTACGCCACTGAGGCGGGTAGTTGAAAATGGAAAATTCATTTTTTAAAACTTAAACCCTTACAGTACTATGTAATTTTATTTTTTTAACTTTTATCCAAACATTTATGTTGTCATTCTTTTTTTATTATCGCTAAGAGGCAATACTTCAAATTATTGTTTATAAAGAAGTTATAACTTTATGTTCAAATGAAATGTTAGCTTTTAAAACATGTTCAGATTATATCTCTCTTCATGTTGGCAACTCAGATGTGTTATAAAAAGCAAGATGTGTGTTAGCGTACCGTGGGAGCTCTTATCAGCTTCTCTTGTGTACATGTGTTACATAATGGTCGTGTGCCAAAGGAAAGCCCACTCAATCATGTGACGTCACATCTCCAGATGGCCAGCTTAACTTTGCAAACTGATAATAGCAAACGTTATCACTAAATTTGCAATTAGAGGTTTTATACTAGGGGAATAGATTATTATTTTGTTTAAATCATTAAATAATCATTATTTGACTGCAAATAATAAACTTTGTTCGTCCGTGCTGTTGTTTGTAGATTTAAGATTGCTATGTGTAAATAGGTACAGTACTTGTCAAAATAACCGTAAACACTTTAAGGACACATAATATTATCTCCTCTTAATTCTAACGGTATTTAAAGAACACCGCTGGAATAGAGCATTAACACGGTGCTCACACACTTGCCTTAAGAACAGTTGAGTTTACGCATGATTGTAGTTATGTACACAAAAAGAAATAAAAGGTAATAAACAACATCATTATTTGAATCAACCACCATATATTTTTCATAAAACTTATAGGACTTAAAAATTAAACAAAATTAACATTGCCATTATTAAAAATAATCATTTCCACTATTGAAACCAAAATTGATAAACCTACTAAACCTTCACAAACCCCTTGTGTTAAAAAAAACTATTATAAAACAAAAATCATAATACAAATAATTAATAAATGTATATAAAATCTAAAATAAAAATTATAAACTCCAACTTGCTCATAAATGCAAATCTGAGCAAATCTAATTATCGAAATTTTCCTGAAATTTGATGTGCCACTGAAACGAAGAAAATAACTAGTTGATGATCACTCGGAGGTCAACGTTGGCCTGTTTATATTTGTCAGAGTTCCTTGACTCCCTCTTGTATTTTAGCTACTTAACAAGGTGTTAGTGCAACTTAAGAATTAACTTAACAATTGGAAGAACAAACATATTACAAAACTACACACGTTTACTATTATATTAGAGTTATTTCTTACTTTTATCCATGTTTATGAATGGTAAGTAATCAAAGCTTACCTAATAATAATAATAGTAATAATAATGATAATAATAATAATAGTAGTAGTAGTAATAATATCAACAACTAAACTTTAGGTAACTAATACTCGACCCAGCATTAAAATAGATGTGTGTATTACTGGGTGTAGGTGACTGGGAACAGCTTTTGACCCCAAGGAACCATCATACACTACTAACCAGTAAAAGTGGATTGGGCACTGCTACCTGGCATAACGATTACCCTCCCAAGATGGGTTGGGTACTGCTACCTTGAAACACAATTTACTTTCCGAAGTAGATTGAGCTTAACCTCACCTAACCTAGCCAGTAGAGAATAAAGGTTTTAGCTGGCTAAACAAAATGGCTGTCATCGATTCCCAACTCCTTCCTACTTCTTTCTCACATACACCTCCCTCCATCACACCCCTTTCCCCTCTTCCCACCTCTCCTGCCCCTTACCCTAAACCCTCTTCTCTACCATTCCTAATATTCCCCCTAACCCGTTCTTACCTCTCCTTCGTCCTATCCCCTCAAAATTTTCCTCGTCCTCTACCCCTAGCTTTAGCACCTTACCCACTCTTCCCCTCTCCGTATTCCTCCCTCTCTCTCTACCGACGTCCCTCATCCCCACCCTTCCTCCCCATTCTCTTCCAACCAATCACATTTCCTACCACTCTTATTCCCACCACACCCAGAACCAATAAAGGCTATTTTCCTTCTTATAACCTACGTTTGTGGAAGCCAGGTTTCCAACTTCACGAACCTATATTGGTGAAAACCATCTTCTACCCATATTTCCTTTTCTACATTCTTACCCCTCCAACCTACTAACAATACACAGAAGTCAAGGTTTTTCCATTCTCTTTCCGGGCACATAAAAGGAATACATATGCTGGTGCACTTCACATATCCTCTACACCCAGACACCGAGTATCTTAGCCTACTGATTGTAGTTGTGGTAACACAAAAGCCAAACCCCTGACTGAAAATTACTTCTCAGTCCAAACTCCCCAAACTGCATGTTCTGCTAGTCACGTTAAAATCCATATGTTTTCCCATCCTCCCCAAACGAATTATCCCTAGAAAAATTCCTGCTGAATAATGCAGAATCATATCCCCCACACGCTACCCCAGCCAACCCTCACATATCACCCATCCCTCAACCCCATCTCATCCCTGACATCACCATACCCAGAACCCATAGTGGTAAATTACCCCTAATGATAACACAACTTTGACACCACCTCCTTGCCCACACCCTTAATCTCCATCACGCATAATGGTGAGTTCCCACACCTTGGTACAGCTGGCCTTCTCCTACTCCAAACCAAATACCAACTCCCCACCCTACTCCAGCCTTATCATACTTAAATATAATTCAACGTACTTCAAAATACTCCAACAGACTTCAGCAATCTTCACCAAATTGAATCATAGTTACGACATTTAATCATTATTAATACATCAGACTTCTAAGACATTTGATCATATTTCTCGTATCGAATATAGTACCTACAATATATTTGATCATATTTCACGGATCATACCACAGTTTCTATATTCAAATATTTATCATTCATCGACCTACATAATACCGTTAATCATTTTCATAAATCTTAACATAAACTTTATTTAAACAACATTTAATTAACTTTCATAGATTAAAATTAAAATACATTTGATCGTCATTCATTGATCACTGACATACCTAACACAGATTGAGTAATGCATAAATCATTATATTATGCATTATATCTATACGACATTTAATAAATATCCATACATAACACTATCGCGACTCTGATAGATGTAGAATGATTAAATGTATAGCTTTAGAGAAGAAAATAAAGGCTGGTAAGAGAAGGATATAGAGATGGTAGACATTTTCAACGCCTTTGAACAGTAGGTTAGGCTACCCAGTGTATGGAGTGTAAAGGGTAGGTGAAGTGAACCAGAATGTGATCTCTTTTATGTGTCTGGAAAGAGATTGGAAAAATCCTTACATATGTGTAGTGTTGGGTGGGTTGCTGGGGGAGGAGGGTAAAGAGTGGGAGGGGGTTCGTGACCTTGGCAAATTGGCTTCCTCTTGTGAACGTTAAAATAAGGAGAAATTAATCACCATTCGGAGGGAAAAGTTGTCATGGGTTTTGGGTGTGATGGGAAGGGGATTGGTGGGGGTAGAAGGAGGAGGGGGAGGAGGTCTATTATAGGAGGTGGGAGGGATCAGAGGAGGAAAATTAGGTGAGAGGGGAGGGAAATGGAGGAGAGTAAAGGGTAGGGAAGAAGGAGTGCTAGAGGGGTAAATATGGGTTTAGGGGAAAGGGGCTGGGGTGAAGAGAACGGTGAGTGAAGGAAGCATTGGGTGGAGGGTGTTGATGGAGGTCATCTTGCTGAGACAGCTAAAAACTTTATCCTCTACTCTAACCTAGGCTGACCTAACCTAACCTTGACCCCTCTTTCAGTAGGAATTAATTTTACCCCAGGCATACTTTACGCAGTAGATACTTAACTGTACGTGGTATACCCAACTAGTGTCTGCTGGTGATTTAATATATTTAATTACAATTAACATTATATGAATTGTCCAATTCACCTCTTTGAAATTATTTATATCAGAATTTATTGATGGCGTTTAATCCACATGTTTACAATTAGTTCTGATTTAGTCGATGGTGCCCAATCCAAAATTCTCACACATAGTGTCGTATTTTTGTATTATCACTCAGAATAAATATCTTAGTTTGTTAATTTTAACTGGTGTATCTATTTTGAGAAACTTATCTACAAGTACAAGGGAAAGTATATAACATATTATCAGGATGATTTTTTAAGCACCACATCTTACTACCCATTCGTTTTATGCACTCAAGTATATATTACTCCAAACTTAGAGTAGTTGAAGCATTCAGTGGATAGTAAATATATTTTTCAATCCGTTGTCCCATAAGTGTGGAATTTTCAAATCACCCAAAGATGAATCTGTAGCATGGTGTCGGGGCTATAGAGAGTAAACCATTTACAACCCAGAATGGGCTAACCGCCATTTGGAGCCAAAACCAGTCTCTAAATAAAAGTAAATAATTGGAGAAAACATTGTAGGGCCCCTAGCTTTATTACATTAGTGAAAGGTCATTGTTATACAACAGGCCATTAGGTGTTAGATGAAAATAAGATGGTTGTCATACCCAACAACAAATAACTCGTACCACTGTTGTTTATGTGGCATTGGTTGTCATACACAACAACAAATAACCTGTACCACTGTTGTTTATGTGCCATTGTTTTTCATACCCAACAACAAATAACTCGTACCACTGTTGTTTATGTGCCATTGTTTTTCATACCCAACAACAAATAACTCGTACCACTGTTGTTTATGTGGCATTGGTTGTCATACCCAACAACAAATAACTCGTACCACTGTTGTTTATGTGCCATTGTTTTTCATACCCAACAACAAATAACTCGTACCACTGTTGTTTATGTGGCATTTTGCTACTGAGTTTTCTACCAAAACCTCTCGAAGATATCTTTGCTGTTTGGAGCACATCACCTCAACATTTTCAACCACTGCCGAGGATCTTCTTACTGGGGAAGCTATCACAACTTTAAGTAATTATTTTTGTTTAGGATTTAAGCTGATACTCTAGTGGTACGTTCAGCAGCAAGCTTACTGATTAATTATTCTTAGAAAGTGTTATTTTGGGGTGATTAACAGTAAATTCACCCCCATAAGCGTGAGGAGAAAATCACTTTTAGTGACCCAGCCGTTATTTTAAGCTCCCCCCCCCAGCACGCCTGACTCCTTAGATCGTGTCTCTGTGAGAGTCTTGTTTTGGTTGAATAGTTGAGAACATACAAGTGGCCTTCTGTAAGAGTCGTGTCGTCTATCGTTACTCTCCTTGTTTGTGTCTGAGAAAGCGGTCATGGGACTACTTCTGGAGACGCCGTGGCCAGGAATAATTAGCAGCCCTTCAATTCTTTGGAGCCTTTGATTTGCCTCAGACTGGAAACATCAAAGGAAATAATATGTGGCTCTACTTTCTTAAGATGTTAGGATCTCACTTGAATATAAATTACCATCAACATCTGATTTAATTAATTGCATTGCAGTCTAATGAGTTAAGATACACAATAATTTCATTAATCTTGGTATTGATAGCGACAATGTTAGGACTTTAAAATGGGAATACGATTTATAATTCCCAAAGGGAGTATGGATTATTTTTTTCTGTTAATTATTTCTTAGAGACGACCACTAATGTTTAAATAAGAGTTTGTATTTGTACTAAAGGGGCATAGTGTGAATTGAAAATGGAGAGAAAGGGCATGATGTATAGTTATATAAATTATTAACGTACTAGGCAATAAATACCAAACGCTTGGCACTTGCAGATTATTATAAAAAAATTGAAAGATAACTATTCATAACTTTTTTTTGTTTTATTAACTATTTATATTTACATCACAAAACAAATACTAACATCTTATTTATATACCGCACATTTTATTAAATTATTAATTAGAGATGGGTCGAATCCTCAATTTCTCGAATCTAAATCTCGAATCAGGATAAAAAAAATTCTTTCGGATCTCGAATCCCAATTCAAAGGTAAATATTTAGTTTGTCAAAAAATTGAAAAGTATATTTTAAAAAGGCAAACAAATTGATATTTTAGAAGGTTTGTCACCCCTGAACATTCCTTTTTTGTTTATTTGTCTTTTCTATTATGTTTCAAAAACAAAGAATATACTAAACAATAAATTATTTTCCTGTTAACGAATTTGTATAAAAAATGGCGATTTTGTTCTTTTATTTTCTAACATAAATGAAAATAAATTGTACTTTCTTTTCTAATCACACGAATATATGTAATTTCTGAAAAATTGCATTTTGAGATCAATCTAAGTACTTTATATTTGGACACGAGATTTTTTTGGCGAGATTCTCAAATC
Source organism: Timema genevievae (assembly GCA_902155825.1). Taxonomy (NCBI): domain Eukaryota; kingdom Metazoa; phylum Arthropoda; class Insecta; order Phasmatodea; family Timematidae; genus Timema; species Timema genevievae. Next base: position 49,174 of record CABFWO010002252.1, read on the forward strand.
ATGAATTTCTCGAATACCATAGGATTCAAGCGTCCCATCTCTACTTTACTATATTTTAATATTCCAAGCCTATTTAAACCAAGAAGATTTCTAGGAACAAAATTAATGAAAATCTTTTGAGCTCACACGGAACCACAGCCAATAATGACATATTTCTACCCCTATAATACTAATATTTTTTATGATTGATGATTACTAAACAATATGAAACAAAAACACATGATTGGGTGAATTCAGATTTTAAGATATTATTATAAATAAAATGGTTAAAGAGACATTTTAAGTTATTTGGGTACTTAGTCTATGGCATTAGAAACTCGAAATATCATTACCGCATTCACAAAAGTTAGCCACCTATTTATATTTTAAGCCAGTTCTACCCAATACATCACATTACACCCTGTCTCTATCTTGAAATAGTTTTACCCAATACACCTCATTACACCCTGTCTCTATCATGAGCTAGTTCTACCCAATACATCTCATTACACCCTGTCTCTATCTTGAAATAGTTCTACCCAATACACCTCATTACACCCTGTCTCTATCTTGAAATAGTTCTACCCAATACACCTCATTACACCCTGTCTCTATCTTGAACTAGTTCTACCCAATACACCTCATTACACCCTGTCTCTATCTTGAGTTAGTTCTACCCAATACACCTCATTACACCCTGTCTCTATCTTGAGCTAGTTCAACCCAATACATCTCATTACACCCTATCCTTATCTTGAGCTAGCTATACCCAATATTCCTCATTACACCCTATCCATATCCTGAGCTAGTTATACCCAATACACCTCATTACACCCTATCCATATATTAAGCTAGTTCTACCCAATACACCTCATTACACCCTATCCTTATCTTGAGCTAGCTATACCCAATACACCTCATTACACCCTATCCATATCTTGAGCTAGTTCTACCCAATACACCTCATTACACCCTGTCTCTATCTTGAGCTAGTTCTACCCAATACACCTCATTACAACCTGTGTCTATATTGAGCTAGTTCTACCCAATACACCTCATTACACCCTATCTCTATCTTGAGCTAGTTCTACCCAATACACCTCATTACACCCTATCTCTATCTTGAGCTAGCTCTACCCAATACACCTCATTACACCCTATCTCTTCCAGCTCCATTCTAATTGTATCCTCCCATCTACTTTTAGGGCTTCTAAATGGTCTCTTCCCATTGGGTTTGCCAGTCAGTGCCTCAACAAAGTTCTAAATTCTTTCATTCGCGCTGCATGTCCTGCCCACCGTAATATACGAGACTTGCTTATCCTAACAATGTATTGTGATGAGTACAGGGTATGCAACTCATTAATATGTAACATCCTCCAATACCCAGTAGCTTCAACCCTTTTTATACCAAATATCTTCCTAAGCACCTTGTTGTCTAACACCCTAAATTTGTTCTCGTCATGTAAGGTAAGAGACCACGTCATTGTTTTTATATCCTGAGTTTTACATTCCTTGACAGCAGACGGGATGCCAACAACTTACTGACCAAGTAGTAACAAGCATTTCCCGAATGTATTATTTTCTTAATTTCCAATCTAATATTGTTATTGCTAGTTAAAATTGTTTTTAAATATTTTAACTCATTAACCTTACCAAATGATATGTTGCTCGAAGTAATCTCTAAATTATCACCCTAAATCTGTGTCTTCTCTGTTATCATATACCTAGTCTTTTCTGAGTTCATTTATAAATCTATTTTTTGCTAAACTCTAGTAAAATGTGTTCATTTGTTGCCACACCTTCCTTACTATTACAAAACAAAGCTAAATCAGCTACATGCAGGGACTCGGGAAGATATTTGAAAGTGGTGGTAAGGGGCGCCTCAACTGAGAGGGAGTCCGGAGGTCCTGACCGGGTAACATTTTATACCGTGGATGACTTTTGAAGTTATTTGAAGGAGGTTTATTTTTCATGGATCGTACTTTTTTATATGTCTTTCTTTGTCATTATTTATAGTAACAATATTGTAGAAACTTGGGTGGAGAAGAATGTAGTCACTTTTTTTCTGTCAACAATTAAATATGATAGGTAGGCACCGTCTATATTTTTATTTTATAGGTAATTATATTATCCAGTGGTATTTGTGTAATAAGTTCGATTAGCAAAAAAAAAAGTGTGTTTTTATGTCCTGGCCCCCAAGCCAAAAGATGAATCAGTAGCTCTCCTCCAAAAATTTTCCAAAACTTGGATGTTCTTTGAAGCTATTTAGATTGGTCCGCACTTGGAAAATCTTACGAAAATTATACTTTTCTAGAAGTTATTTGGAGTGGCTCTCACCCAGAAGACTTTTTAACTAATGATTAAACACTGGCCCTACATTCTGGTGTCCTTTCGTTTTGAAATATATTATCCAGGTAACAGCTGATTAAACTTTTAGACCCAGTTGATTTCTGCTGATAGCATTTATTTATTTTACACACATTAAAACAGTACTGATAAGGTCTACAATTTAAAATTACTTTACTTCTCCAGGTTTTCCAGAACAAAGAATATTTACCTTCCCAGTATTTTATAATAAAAGCTATTGGCCAACATACATAACTTCCATTGCCTTCTATTAAATTCTTGGCACAAAGATCATCAATAAATCACATTAGTTGGGGATGAAACTAATAGTTTAGACTTGGTATTGCTCTCTACCTCGTACCACACAAATTATTGAAAGAAATAATAATTAAAAACTTCAATTACATTTTGTAATTTCTTTGACTTCTCCTAAGCTTTTCATGTCACACTTAACTACTTCACTTTTACAGGTTTTATCTCTTTCCCATGTACACCCCGTTTACCCTGAAAGGTTTCGTGGTTGGAGGGAGAATTCAATTTTGGGAGAGCTACAAATTGTAAGTCTATGACGTGATATTAAGCCTTCTGAGAAATAAGAACAGTGTTTTAAAAATTGGGGGTAGAATTTTATTTGTGTGATGGAAGAAAAGAGAGATTTCAAGATATCTTTATCTTAGGAATTTTTCTCCCTCCCAGATAATGTTTAAAAATTGGATACACTAGAATTTTTTTTAATGAATATTTCTTCCTCCAAGTTAATGTCTGCAAATTGTATGCACTAGAACTTATTTGGAGTGGTTCTCAAAAATGGAGAGCTTTTGAAAATTATACTAATTTAAGATAAATTTAAAGTAGACCTCCCCCGATTTTTAAAATTGGTATAATCCTAGAGGCTATTTAGAGTAGTTCTCTTCCAGCAAATTTTTGAAAATTGGATGCCTCTCAAAGCTATTTTAAGAGCACTAGACCAGAATTTTTCATAAATTAGATTCCCTAGAGATAATTTATATAGTGGTCGTAATCCAGAAATGTTGAAGCCCAAAAAAAGCTATTTAGAGGGCTCCTCGCTTTTTTTAACCATCAATTTTAGATGCTTCTAGAAGTTATTTGAAGTGGTCTTTTATATACACATTTTTGAAAAATGGATGCTTTTAGATGATAAACTAATAATAATCAAATTAAGATAAATAGTTTCAAAAACATTCTTATGCGATCAACATTAAAAACTTCAGCCATTTTCTAGGAGATGTGAGGGGTTTGAACCCCGCAATTACCCCCTAACTACGCCCATGCTATATTTCTATCGTATAAGCTACGCCATAGTTGAACCAGGCAAGGTAATCCTGCTACCTTACAGGGTAAACTAAGTGTATGTATCAACCCTGTGAAGGCCAATATTGTGCAAAGCAGCTTAATGGACCTTTAAACTAGGGATGATTAAATATTTAGTATTCTTCTTACAAAACATGCATACACACTCAAATATATTATACAACAATATCTAACGTAGGTTTAACAATAATAAAATAGTTTATTCAAACCACAACAAGGAAGCGTATTAATTTTATTGATATCCAGATTTTTAATTTTTTAAGGTTGATAAAAATATGGTAAAAATAAAATTTGAACTGTGGTTGAAAATCCGTTTTAAAAATAAGCTTACAATTTAACTGTGAATTTTTTTTTCAATTCGTTTGTACTGGGGTTAAAAGGTCAATAAAATTAATATTACCCTTTGGTTTTACTATTCTGGTGTTGTTTATATTTAAGACAGTCACAATTAGGTCTAGTGTTAGTTTTTATATTATTTAAGAAAGTTTTTTTTTGTGTGAGAAAAATAAACTGCAAAATTAGGGCATTTTAGTTTTTATCAAATTAATTATAAATGTATGTCTTTATCACTTAAAATTACCAAACTTGTGGTAACAGATGTAGTTTCTATACATGGGTTTTGAATTTACTTGGGCAATATGGGGTGGGGGGGGGCTTAAGCTAGTCCCAGCCCCCTTATCCCCCTTGTGCTTGGAGCCCCTGTCTGCATAACCTGATAGCTGCATTGTACCTTAATGTTAATCCTTCCCTATTCTCTTGCAAAGAGTTTTAAATTAAATTCATAAAATCAATTGTTTTTGTTTCACCTACATTTTGAAACTAAAGGGTTTGGTGGAACAACCATGTATCTCCATTATAGTAAGTTTTGAGAAAGAAAGAAATCTAATTAAAAATCATCATTTTTTTCACGAATCCAGATTCAGCCAAAGTAAATTATCTTTCTTACATCCAAAGAAAATCTATCAAATAATATCACATCTGTAATAAAGGTCGTTGGAGCTACCTGTTTCTTTGACTAAAAATCTAAGAGTTTTGTTTCTCACGCTAAAATACTGAATTTATAACAAGGATCCTAACTGTTAAACCTGTGATTCATTTTGATCAATATCTAACAGTACCCTTTTAAAATTTTCTCGTGCCATATTGAAAAAAATAGATAAATATTTCAAATACACTTGAAACTCAGGTTTGAAATTAATGAGTAATATTACTGCAGTATTAGTACATTATAATTACATCCTAACAATAAGAATGGACACAGATTTATGGACAGTAAACTTATATAAACATGTAACAAAGAAAGCTACCCGTTCACAAAATCTGAAATTAAAAAAACACTGGCATGTCGGCTGGAGGAACATACTGTGTCGCTAGCTTCATTACGTCATTACATTTGGATGATTTGATTGGAAGGGCAGAGTTGTGAAGTTTTATGAAGGGACTGAAATAAAAATATGGGGACTTTTTAGGAATACCTGACATGATAATCCCATTTTATGTTTTGCTGAAATAAACTTCTTCTTTTTATTCAAGTGAGTATGGTTGAATCTATACTGGGAGATAACAAGCTTCTCCTTTTGATTGCTTAGAAAAGTCCACATAAAAGAGTTTTTTAAATACCCTATTAAATCAAAAATCATGCTATAAGTAACCTCAAACACCTCAAATTCCTTACAAGTTGCCCGTGCTATATTATGCCATTCGCTTGGTACATACACTTGTTCATGTTTCCTTTTCTGTTTTTTGACTAGTCCAAAAGAATTATCATATAGCAAAAAGCTATTCCCAGATTCAGGGAAAAAATGCTGCACTTTTGTTTTTAACTTACCTCATTGAAAATATTTTGTAAAACAATACTGTATGATTGTATGTTTTTATTCTGAACCAGGGCCGGATTTCCCATCAGGCACTTTAGGCATAGTGCTTCAACCTACACAGTTTTAGAGCTTAAGGTGGAAAACTGCCTTTGACAAATAAAAAAAAGTTGAGAAATAAAAAAAAAAGCAATTAAAACTTCTAAGTTATATTTCAAAAACAGTTCCACAGTATGAACTACTTATATTTAAAATTTCTTAAGATAATTTATTTTTTCAGCCTCTCTTTGCAGCAAAGTCTTTGATAACATCCTCAAAGCTCCTATTACAAATAATATAGCTCTCAATGCACATTAGAGCCAAAGACAACAGGTGATCTTGGCTCATAGATGATCATACACAGTTCTTGAAGAGCCAAAGACAACCGGTGATCTAGGCTCATAGATGATCACATACAGTTCTTGAAGAGCCAAAGGCAACTGGTGATCTTGGCTCATAGATGATCATACACAGCTCTTGAAGAGCCAAAGGCAACTGGTGATCTTGGCTCATAGATAATCACATACAGTTCTTGAAGAGCCAAAGGCAACAGGTGATCTAGGCTCATAGATGATCACACACAGTTCTTGAAGAGCCAAAGACAACTGGTGATCTTGACTCATAGTTGATCGCATACAGTTCTTGATTTTTTTAAATTTAGAAAATTATTTTTCTCCTGCATTGACACAATTATTGGGAGATAAACCCTCAAAGCAATATACACATTTGGAAAAATAGTAACAAACTTATTTTCGTTTGAGATTTTATCATTTCTGCTACAAATATTGTCTCCTGTACAACGCAAAGAACATCACACACTTTTCGGTAAAGTATTGTTCTAAGTCAGAACAGTAGCTAGCTTTTAGACTTTGGATTTAACTTTATCTTTTGATAAAGATTTATCTGCAAGAAAACTGAAGGTATTATATAAGGTATGTAATATTTGGCTTTATGTGATTAGTACATCTACAATAGAATGAAAAAAATTGAATTCAAGAGGCATCTCTTGTATTTAATTCTGTTAACAGTTCATCCAGTGTTCATAAGACAGTCTCTTCCTTTGACACGTTTAGCCTCTGCAATGTTTGTGATCAGAATTTAAAGCTAAGTTCTGTTGCAATTTTTTCAAAATCTTGATATTTGTTTTCATCTAAACACAAACCAAAATCCAGAAGGGTACATCTATATTACAGATACTTGGAGTGCTTTATATTATATCAAAGTTTTCCAGAAGATTTTCACAAATGACTATCATAAATGCCATTTTTAAGATGTTCAGATTATTTTACTAAAGCTTTTTCTCCATGGACCTCTGTTAGTTTCTGTTTTTACATTTTCAACCAGCGTCAGGCAGATAATTGTAATTTATTTTTCAATTATCTTGCTGCAGCATCGTATTGTAAAACTACCAAGAATGTGTTAAGTAATTGTAGATTGACTAAAATCAACTGCAGCTTTCTGTGAATGTAGTTCCTTCATCTGTAGAACTAGGCTCAAAAATGCCACCATCTAAATATTCCTATTGACAAATGGATTTGCTGAACTATAGTGGAATATTGATACATTTTAACCACGACTTTTGCATTTTACTGAAAGTCTTTTATTTTTAATTTTGACATAATTAGTTGTGTGTTTTTTCTTATTTTCATAAGACACTTTAGGTTAGGTCAAGCTCAGTCAACATAGTAAATTATAATACCATGATATGAAAATGTAGCTCAGCAAGCTTTATTTAAAAGGAACACGTTTTTTTTTAATGTTACACAATTATTCACTTTTTACTATCATTTAACTTATACATACACAACTGGTTTGAACCAAGAAATAAAATCTTCTCTATATTATTCATTGTTTAACTACAGAAAAAATTAAATGCACATAACCCGTCTTATTGATGTCCACACGCAACCTAGAGGCTGTTCTAGAAAGCAGTACAGATGTAATAATCATTTCGTCAAATGAGGGGATTCATAATTTATAATAGTTGAAACTTGAGTCATTTTAGTTGATATGATTATCAGTAAAAGGGTTAAAATACAATAAATGTTTACCCCTTTTATGGTAATTTTGTAATAAACGGGCCTAGGGCCTACAAACACCACAATACAAACCTAATCGTAGCACTAAATTTGTCAGAGAATGCATACCAATCGGTAGAAATGTTGTCAAGTTTTTTTTTTTACAAAATGACGGATTCAGCTTACAATCTCATTTGGTCCTTTCCACCATATACTTTCATCGTAAAAACAGATTCTTTGTGTACAAGCAACGTGTCAAAAATATATAATTATGGCTGTCAATTACTGTAAGAAACACTGCTAGTTGCTATTTTAGGAAGTTCGAGATTTTGTTCGCAGTCAAAACATATAATTACAGCATACACATTCTCTTTAGCTGGCTGGCACCGACTTTTCTCTTAGATTACAGAAAGCTTCATCTTTCCGGAGATTGAGTTCTTTTTCTGATTTAACTTTTCCTTTTTCTTCTTCTGACAAAGCAGATATAATATTTTTATCCAATCTGTCACACGTTCGACACGTATCCACGCGTGGCTGCCTGAACGACATATTAAAGTTAGAGACGAAATATCTATAGTAAAAGTCATAGGATATTTTAGGTTTTAACGGCACTCCTAATGTCACTTCAAATATTTCTCTGGGTCATGCATGTGCAAATACAAGGTATACATAGTTTTCACACTCAGGTCAGCTGACAAATAGTATTTTTCAGTCAATTTGTCTAATCATTGCTTACTGCACTTACTGAGGACCGGTAGATGGAGCGGGAGCAGATATTCCAGCCACTCTTTTGTTTCTCCTGGTTTTTCTAAGATTATGAGTCCACTTCTTTGGATTGTGCTTTATTTTATTCGCCTTTTATACATTATAGCTTTCCGTACTTTATTCTTTATCAGATATAAAATCCCTCTCTGAAGCTCAAAAGTCGCTCATATCACTCACGCTATCCATTTTCACGACTCCTCTTCCAACATTGACCTAAGAGACCTCCCGCCAAACATCTGTAAGCAAGTCCTTAATGACATATTTAGGGTACTGCCCGAACTATTTGGTGAATAAACCAGGTAGCTCCTGGAGTTACCTTCTTCCTCCAAACACATGACAAAGGCAGCTCCTTGTAGCATGTAACTTCATGGCTATTCTATGGTTCTACCTTGTTCTTGCAACAAATGTTTAGTGTCGTGCAGTGTTCAAATTTTTTCCAATATATTTATCTCACCGTAGAATTTGTGGGCACATTCAAGAAGTCGTGAGATTCTAATTTTGCTCAGTTGTTAATAGCAATATCAATTCCAAAACCTTCATTAGAACATGGAGTTTTAAAGACAATCTGGAGATCATTGAGTCGATATTAGAGAATTTTATATGTTAATACGGTGCTGTTTCTAGAGAGAGACGAACCAGTTTAACTTAATATACAAAAGGTTAAGATGGACCACTAAAATAATATTAACAGTAGGCCTACTGGTATTTTAACTTTACATGCTACAGATGCTATTTAAAAACTCTAGCATACGATCGATTTAGTTTGAAAATCCTAATTTTCCGTGCCTCTACTAATTACTAAAATTTTTCTCTTTCGACAGGAAATGGGTAAACTTGGTTGAATTAACCAATATTATAGATATAATGCCACAATTTTGTGCAAAATAATCTCAAGATGAAGATTCCACTCATTATAATAGCACTAACATGGCAGAGCTATTATAACTAAGCTACATATTATAATATTTGATAGAATAATAAGTAATGTGGGGAGTTGTATTGAACTGAAGCTAATTTTGGCAGGCAGACAAGTCAAAAACATAATGAATAACATACCCAGGGCCAAATTTTGGTGCTCGTAGACGCTTTATTACAAAATTTTCTATAAAAGTAGTTGTTTATTCTATTTGAGCTCCTTTGATTGGGAATCATGTAAATTAAAATTACTGGCATACAGACCAAACGGGCAGTAAGAGGCATTCACTTTTCAAAAGATTGTCATGAAAGGACTGATCCAATGATTTTATAGATAAATTTAATTTAAAAAACAATCCAGGCTAATAACACTCTAAATGGCTTCTAAAGGCTTACAACTTTCAAAACGTTTCTTTATGAGGGCAACTTAAAATAACTTTTAGGGAGTCTAATTTATAAACAAAATTCTGGGTTGATACTACTTAAAATAGCTTTTGGATGCATCCAATTTTCAAAAATGTGCAAAAGGAGGACTGCTTCAAATAGCATCTATGAATGTCAAAACTTCAAAAAAATATAGGTGAAACCACTATTCTAAGCAGATTCTAAGAGAATATAATTTTCGGTGACCTGGTGGTCTAGGGGTAAGGTGTCAGACTTCTGTGCTGAGGGTCCGGGGTTCAATCCTCGGTCCCAGCACAGACTTATCTGATTACCAAACTCTTCCTTCACCTCTGACAAGACGTGTATTAATCACAACTTGTGAATGTGAGGAATGCCAGGCCTCTACCGTGGTTCGGATTCCACGTTAAACTGCAGGTCCTCCATTTCATCTCACAATCACCCTACCATTACACATTAGCGTAAGTGCGTATAACCCGAACGGGTAGTAAGACGTGGTGCTAATAATAATAATAATATAATTTTCAAAACTCTCCAAACGAGGACTACTTTAAATAGCTTCTAAGAACATCCAATTCTCTAACGCATCACGTGGGGGATAGGAGGATAGAAAGTCCCTAAAATAAAATGTTGATACTTCACTTACCCTTTCCTTCTGTATAAATATCAATGTTCTTATTTCTTAGGGTTTAGTAGTAGTTTTTAAAATCGTGTCATAGACTTACGATTTTGAGACCCCAAGCCCTTAAATTAAATAATTATTCTCCCTACGCCCATAGAGTGAATGGTATATTTCTTGGTTCAAAATGGTTGTTTATATACGTATAGTGGTAGTAAATATTGAATAAGTGTGTCACATTTTAAAATACAGTGTTCCTTTTAAATGAAGGGTGAGCTACATATTCAAATTTTGTTTCTATAAATGATTTGAGGAAAATTCAAAAGTCATTGCTTGAATTTTTCAATGTTCCACAGCAGTTCAGGAATACCATCTGTCAATGAGAATATTTCAGTAATGGAATTCGTAAAACTAGTTCTACAGATGAAGGAACCACGTCATCAGAAAGCTGCATTTACTTTACTATAATATTGCTTTACACATTTTCTGTAGCCTGACGTTTCGATGCTGCAAACTCATGGAAAAAAAAACTACAGTGAAATCCGTGCAACACTGGTTGATATCTCAGAATGTGAAGAAAACTACAGTGAAATCCGTGCAACACTGGTTGATAACTCAGAATGTGAAAAAATTACAATTAAATCCGTGCAACACTGGTTGATAGCTCAGAATGTGAAAAAAACTACAGCGAAATCCGTGCAACACTGGTTGATAACTCAGAATGTGAAAAAAACTACAGTGAAATTCGTGCAACACTGGTTGATATATCAGAATGGGAAAAAAACTACAGTGAAATCCGTGCAACACTGGTTGATATCTCAGAATGGGCGAAAAAAACCCCAACAGTGTGTTAGCGGCAAGCAAGCTATACCGACTGAGCAGCCGCATCCGTGAGTGAATATGTGGTCAACATTTGCGGTTAGAGAGTGTCATGTGGTCGGCATAACGAGCCCTCCAACTATTAATTTCAGTTTTCTAAAACGGAATTGCTACTTCTTTATTCAAGTAGCCCCTCGATTATTCTCACGAGGCTGAGTTTGACGCCGTTTCAAATCCACTGCTTCACAAATACACTTTGAAATTTCCGGGAATCAAACCAAGGATCTCTTGGCTTGTAGCTAGGAGCTCTGACATTTAAACAACAAAGCAACTAAGATGTTTTATAAAGCTTAAGCTTTTATGAAGCTAAAGCTTTGTTAAAAATCTGAATAAATGGAATTTAGACAGGAAAATCTTCTGAAAAACCTTGATATGGAAAATAAAGCATTCCAAGAACCTGGAATTGAGCTGTGTACAGTTGCGACATTTTATTATGCTTCTCTAGATTTTGGTATATATTTGAGACAAAAACAAATATGAAGAATTTTAAAAAAAGCAACAGAACTTAGATTCAAATTCTGATTACAAACGTTGCAAAGGTTGAACGTGGAAAAAGAAGTGACTGTTTAAGAAATACCAGATCGATTGGTACCAAAATTAATGGCAAAAGATGCACTTTAGATTGCATTATGCCACGTACTATTCACAGAAATGACCAAAACATGCGGTACGTTACATGATAGTTTCAATTTTTTTGCAGACAAGTCTTGATCTAAAGATAAAGTTCACTTGAAAGTTAAGTAATTAGTCAACATCTATTCGTCAGACATAGGCTGTGAGAAGATTTTGTTGCTGAGTTTGAGATGTTTACTGTGCTGTACAGATCACAATATAATTATGTGGCAGAAATAATGTAATCCCAAATAAAATATAAATTTGTTACAAGTTTTCCAAACGGGCGTACCGATACTTATTTAAGGGTTTAGCTTTCGATATTTGCATCAAGTGCAGGAAAAAGATAATAAAATAAAGAACTGTCTGCGATCAACTCTGAGCAAAGCTCCCCGATCGTCTTTGGCTCTTGTGTGAATTTAGTGCAGTATTACCTGTAATATGAATGAACCTTGAGAAATATATCAAATACATTTCTTCAACGATAAGCCGATAAAAAAAACTTTACCAAGAAATATTATAAGTAGCCTAGATTGTGGAATTGTTTTTTTAAAATAGTATAGTTTAATAATTGAGTATTTTTTCTGTCTCAAAATAATTTTCCTCTTATTTTTCGAACCTAATTCTCTAGTTTAAGAAGTCCCTCGTTACAAGCCCTAAGCACTGTGTCTGCCGTGCCAAGTGGGAAAACCGGCCTTGGGCAAACCCATTGTTAGCGTACAGCGGTACGGATTGAACTGTTGACCTTTTCAGCTTTTCAGTAGGTAGGCCTATAACAGTAAACAAGTCACCCCAATCGATCGCTTTAAAATATTCGCTACTATTTCCCCACTTTAATTAATAACTTCGACACTAGACTCGTATAAGGTACGGTTGACCAAATTAGGGGGTTCTATTATCTAAAGAGGTTTAGCTAGATAATATTTATAACGATCGATCAAACGGTCTGGAAATTCAATGAATTGTGGGGGAAGAATCATAGCTCCGCCGACTCCGAGAGAACAGACAGATCGAAGCCTGTTCGGTGATAATCGTATGTGTTCGTATCGTGCCGCCGAGACAGATGCGAGCGAGAGAGCTGTGTGACGTCACGTATCAACATGGAGGATGAACAAGAGAGCCAAGGCTGCATCGCGAGTTGGCCGGATCCGGAACATCAGGTAACACAAGCACAATAACACACTTTGACATCATTATTGTGGTCGAGGTGTGGTTATCTTTAGCAGATAAATGCCTTACGTGCAATGCCACCCCTCTTTGAAGCCATGACATGACTGACCCAGCAATGACTAATTCTTACGTATTGTTGATTAGGTCCAGCTCAGCTTTAATAATAAAAAAAATATCAATTTTATCTAGAACTACTTTCATTGTTAAAATAGATTTGAAATATAACAACAATTTTATACTTCGCCAAAGTTGATATTTTAATTAAAATACCGAATACTGAAAATAAACGTTTATATCAAATCTTTCAAAACTGATTGTTAAATCCAGTAACATAAGCAGATGCATTAAAAGTACTCTTTAAATAATCAAATTTGTAAATTAATATGACTATAACATTGTTAGAAGAAAAATGTATGTTTGATTTTCCCTCAAAACTGTTTAATTAGACCTAAAAATAGTTTAAAGCAATATAATTTCTTAATAAATAAGAGTAATTTTTTTAAATCAATATATAATGGAATACTTTTCCCACCCAAAGATGACATATTTATTATTAAAACTTTGTAGTATAATTACTTGATTTAATTGTTAATACAGTCATGTCTACTAAAACGCACTCGTTGAAATATATGAACCAGTAGTAACCTTTAATGGTTTGATTCATTCCTATGAAAATGAGGAAGTTATGTTAGTTCATAGAACACGTTTTACATCATGTTATATTATTTAAAAAATTTTGTATTCAACGACTTTTATTTTTATAAATGTGTTGAATTGTGTCATTGGTAGATAAAATGACTGTCGTTGAACAATACGGTAACCATTCCGAACTATTCCACGTGCGCATTCAACAAGTATGATGACTATATTGAAAGTTAATAAGCAATAGTTTATTGGTTTTCTTATTGGGAGGGAAGTTAAATGGCTTTCACTTGAAGTCCTAACCTAAATCAATGTCCAGATAACTTGTATCTACTTGTTTTTTAACTTAACAATCTACTAGCAGTTTCTCGGAAAGACGTCCACCTAACACAATACAGCCCTAATATAGAAATACTCCAGTAATTTTATCATTCGCTCAATTAAATAACTAGGATTTTTTTTTGTATTATTTAAAATTGATATTTGAAGCAGAGAGTCGGATCTAAAATATTCATGCTTTGTGTATCTTGTTCCGATTGTCCAAACAAACAAATTTATATTTTATAGTTACTACCATTATAGAGTAAATAATAATTATTAGTAATTCAAAATATATTTAAAATTAATATCAAGAAAAACATATTATTTGTACAAAAATAATAAAGGGTTATCATAACTCAAAAGTTAATTATGCAATTAGTTTTTAATTTAAGATGTCATTTGATACGGAGATTTTTTTTTACACATCTCACAAGATTAAGGAAAATAGACAGTATCACTAATAATTAAATAGTTTAATTTAATTTTTAATTCCGGATTTAATTTATTTTTCATGGCGTGTTCCCAATTATAAATAAATATTACAGCACTATCTTAAAAAAAAACTTTCTCAAATAATCTATTAAAGCTTGGAAAAAATAATCAAAAATAGGTTAAATATACACTACACTTAAATGATTTATATTTCTAAAAATAAAAATAAATTCTAATTGATCAAACAAAAACCTATTCCTAAATACCCATTTTGAACTCAACATTAAAGGCTATTTTAGAAATATTTTAAATTTTCTGAAATTTGCAATGAGAAAACTATAAGCCTAATCAGTAAAATGAGAGAAAACTACACATTCTGAAAATAATAATTCCTTAAGAATCTGAGCTTATCAGAGCTGCTAAGCTCTCCCATTGTACATTCCTCTTAGACATTAAATATTAAATACTTTCACACAAAGCACTGATAACATGGAACATATGTTGTTTAGATATGCAATTAGAAGAAAGAATTACATAAGGTGTAGTTATAAATATATGTTAGGTGTATAGAGCTAGACATATTAATCGATTTCAAGTCCGTTACCGGTTACTGATTTATTTATTTTAGGGTTTATATTCCAGTTATTTAAATAGTCTATAGGCTTACTACCCGTCCAAGATATTTCTATTATACCACGCTTATGTAGTGAGGAAGGTAAGATGAATATTAATAGTACCCGCATTAAGTGGTAGCATACCTTATTGGTCCAAAGGGGGGTATTAGCAAATAGAATGAGGTTAGCCCCTTACACGAAGGAGACCCTCCTTGATAAAATATTTGATAGTTTAATACCGCTGAAGGATATCTCGAATGAATCTCTCTCAGAAATATTTGAATGCTCCAAGAATATATTTGTAGCTTATATAAGACCGTCTTACAGCTTCACGATTCGAGAATATCACAATATCTTTCAAGGGATGAAACCATTTAGGAAAAGCTTTGTTCAACACACACGGCCGGGATTCAGTCTGCGACCTTCTCGTCACTGGACAATCAGGCTAAACGAGGCTGAAATATTGTTCAAGTCTACAACAATGTAGGATTTAGATATATAGTCCTTGATGAATATCAAACAAAAATTTGTGATTTAGGTTAGTTCTAAGAAACAAATAAGGCGTTGGACTTTTTTTTTAGATCAAATTTAAACATTTTTCCTATTTAATGTGAAAAATTAACGGAGGGGAAGAAAGTTTCTCTCTATGTCCATGTATTTTGAAATAATTTGTAGAACTTAGAGAGAAACTATAAACAATCATAGACTCTTGTTTATATGGGCTTAATTATTTATTTGTTTATGTTCATCTTTTGAACTAGCATCTGCATCAGTTACTATGAGTACAAAGCTGTCAATCACGAATAATGTAGCTTTATAGCGACTTACAAATATGAGTATGAATACTGGTCGGGTGTATTGTAGCGGTCTTTACTAAATGGTTTCTCTTTTGTTCTCCACGTAATTAGGACACCCTTTCTCCAAACTTACATTTCCTTTCTCTAACCTATTAATAAACATTTATGGATAAGTAGGAACAGACTGTGTACTTTAGAATTGACTTTGGTGGAAGAACAACATAATTAATTGTTGATATTAGATAGGATGAACATGATCATTCGTTACATTGTAGGAATAACATAGTCACTTGTTGATATTAGATAGGAAGAAAGTTAGCATTTGTTAATTACAGTTAGGAAGAACTTAATTACTTGTTGATATTAGATAAGAAGAATGTTAGCATTTGTTAATTACAATTAGGAAGAACATAATTACTTGTTGATATTAAATTGGAAGAACACAATCATTTGTTTGTGACAGGTAGGAAGAACATTATTACTTGTATATATTAGATATAAAGAACATTATTACTTGTATATATTAGATATAAAGAACATTATTACTTGTATATATTAGATATAAATAACATTATCATTTGTTAATTACAGGTAGGTATAACTTAATTACTTGTAGATATTAGCTCGAAAGAATATTATCATTTGTTAGTGACAGGTGTATCACCGCTTCTCCTATCTGATAGATAAATTGACGAATACAGTTACAAATATATTTAATGAAGGATGTGAAGGATCAAACATAAGAGAGATATACAAGTTTAACAAATCAGTTTATTTAAATTCAAACAAGTTGAAAGTAATACAAATAGTTTAAAGAGATCAAATACATAACTTTCCATTGTTTATTGATGGGAATTATATATGTTACTTTAGACATAGTTGCCCCAAATGGCAGCGTTAGGTGTGAAGCACCTAGGTTTGACCTACAACCATGACAAGTATGGTTGGGTTTATATTGGAAAGGGTGTAACTCGTTAAAGCAGAACACACACTCTATTTAAAGGTGCGTCTGCCTCAACACAACAGCAATTTAAATTGAAAGCCATTATTAATTTAAGGTTAAGCAACAATACATAACACCCCTCCAGCCTTGCGGCTACTAGACTTTAACCTAATAAGTATCTAAAGGAATTATAGTTAACAATACCTAATTCCAGATAGTCGTAATTTAAAGAGTTACAACGTTGGTAGTTAAATGAGTTAGCTAGCATGAGTTAACTTCATATTTAGTTATGAGATACAAAGTTTAAGTTCCTAGAAGAGGAACTATAGGTTTACAAATAGTTAATGGTGAGCTACCAGGAATCTAGACTGTAAGGATAATATGGACGGTCTATTCCTCATTAGTACTGCCTGGTCATTTAATAATATATTTAAATATCAACACAAGTCTGAACACAGACTATTAATACCTGGAAACAATTAAACATTAACTAATTCAAGCGATGCCTGACAAAATAAACAATACCATGCGGGCCACTACTCTGGACAAGTAGCGTACCCACGAGTTGAGCACCGTACAAAGGTACAACAATATAAAGATTAAAGACTATATCAGTCAAAGACCCTACTAGGTCATGAAGCAAAGCTATAGAAACCTGATCTCCACCATCTTTCGATCTAAAGATTTAGCCTAGCCTGAACCTGGCCATACAGTATAGGGCGTCTGGTTATTGCCCAAGTATTTAAGACTATGTCTTATGGGCATAGCAAAAGATATAACGGAAGACCCTATAAAATATTACTAGATTAAGTTCTCATTGTCACAGACTTTACTCTATCTGTGGCGATGAGGAGAGACCAACGTCTCAAACATCGTGACCACCGATAGCCTAGTCCACTGATCCTCGTTTAACTTCTAGGATGTCCTTCAACGAATCATCACAACAAAATATAAAATGTGATGCAGACGCATAATAGCATGCTCTTACACACCCTAAAGGGGAGCACGAGAGCAAATTCCAACACGTACCGACCAATATTGGTCACACCGTGTGGTTTCGGATCCTAAAACAGATGGGTTGTCGCATTTCGCGATGTTTCTGAAACAAAGATAAACATATTTTTAATATTAGTGGGGGAAAACAATATTGGTAAACCGAATAAGGGGTTTTAGAGTTACGTGCGGAGACACTGCTCTATGGGGGGCTGGATGAGAGCCTCCCAAACCACTATTGTCACTTCTCGTTTATCCAAGCAGGGCTTTGGGACGTCGATGGCACCCTCCAGGGCTGATGACGTAATTCAGAATCCCCTGGATAAGAGGATTGGTGGCACCGGAAAGTCTATTGTAGAAGGAATGCGCCAGCTTCCGGGAGTGGTCCTTGATGATAGGCATATCCAGATCACGATGCAAAGTCACATTCCGAACGTACCAAGGTGTGTCCACAATGATCTTCAGACAGTTGCTCTGGAACGCCTGCATCCTACTCATATACGTGTCTGCCTAGTGGCCCCAAGCAGGACACGCATAACTGAGAGTCGAACTGAGCAACTGCTTGTACAGTGTCTGACCGTTCCTTGTAGATAGGGTGCTACGCCTGTTAAGCAGTGGTCCTAGGATTCCCAGCCTTTGCCTCGCCTTGTAGAGTCTCTCAGTGCAGTTTAGTCACCAGGTCAGTTTGGTGTCCAGAATAAGTCCCAGGTACTTAACATTGTTCGCCCACCTGATCTGCTCTTCGAACATCTGGAGTGGAGCCGGCCTGTAGAACTTACTTTTCCATGTGAAGAGCTCTGCTGCGCTCTTCTCCACGTTAATACTTGTTCTCCATGTGGTCAGTCACCCCTTCAACTGCGTCAGGTGCGTCTGGAGTCGCCTCTCCACCAGCTGCCCTCACCACGACTCCACTACTAGAGCCGTGTCGTCCGTATACAGTGCCAACTTGGTGTCTGGGGATTTGGGAATGTCTTTCACATATAGACTGAAAAGCACCGGGCCTACAAGGGAATCCTGCGGCACTCCAGCCCGGATGCTTCTGACTTGGGAAGTGGCGTTCCCAAAGGTAGTGGAGAAGGTGCGGTGGGATAGATAAGGTTGAACAACCTTAACTAGGTAGAAAAGTAGGTTCAGGGAAAGGAGTTTGTAAAGCAGACCTTCGTGCCAAACACGGTCGAAGGCCTTTTCCACGTCGAGAAAGACAGCACCAGTCAGCCTGTTGATGTTGAAGTTCCTCGTGACCTGCTCCACGAGCTGGAAGAGTTGGTGAGACGTAGTGTGTCCCACCCGAAAGCCAAACTGCTCGTCCACCAAGATGCCCGCCTCGTGAACATGTTGGGTCAGTCTCGTCAGTAGAAGTCTCTCGAACAACTTGCCCAAACAGTCGAGCAAGCTGATCGGTCGGTAAGACGAAGTTAGGGCCGGGTCCTTACNCACGAGCTGGAAGAGTTGGTGAGACGTAGTGTGTCCCACCCGAAAGCCAAACTGCTCGTCCACCAAGATGCCCGCCTCGTGAACATGTTGGGTCAGTCTCGTCAGTAGAAGTCTCTCGAACAACTTGCCCACATAGTTGAGCAAGCTGATCGGTCGGTAAGACGAAGTTAGGGCCGGGTGCTTACGTGGTTTATGAAAACGGAGGACGTTAGCGTGCTTCCATTGCTCAGGGAAGTGACTCAGGAGCACGACGGCGTTGAATAACTTCACGAGGAAGTTAATCGCCTCCAACGGCAGCTTTCTGAGGACCGCGTTATTGATGCCATCGCGTTCGGGGGCCTTGTTTAGTCTTAGAGAGGCTAACGCCCACGACATTTCTGTCGCTTCCGTGGGTTCGGGTTCATCCAAGGGTCTGTACGAGACCGCACCGATGAACTGAGCCACGTGCGCAATGTGCACCGGGTCTGACGGGTCGTTAATCGGTACAAATTGTGCCTCTAAGTACTCAGCGAGAGCATCGGCCTTATCCTGGTCGGAGTTGGCCAACCCGTTACGACCTACAATAGGTGGCCTTGGTATGGTATCCCACATCAAGTTCCTCATCATGCGCCACAAAGACCTGTCCTCTACGCACAGGCTCTCAATCTTGTCCTCCCAGACACTGTTCCGGTATTCTTGGACTATCTCGTGAACCGCATGGACTTTGCGGCTCCAGTTGGCCTTGTCTACCGGGTCCCTCGAGATTTGCCAAGCCTTCCTCAGCCAATTTTTCTCCGTACGTGCCTGAGGATAGAATCGGGCAAAGAAGCCTGTGGCGCCCTCTTAAGATCGTGCCTCGGCGTCGAAGCTTCAAGCGACCCTTTGATGGCGGAAGTCATGAACTCGGCACCGCGATCGATTTCTGCTACTCTTCGAAAAGTAGGAGTGGGTCCCAACCTCTTTCTCAACACATTCGTGAACCTGTCCCAGTTAATGCGCTTAAGGTAAGTTTTCTTGAGGGGTCTATGATGGACACTGCACGTCCCAGGTTCACAAGAACGGGATTGTGATCTGAGTTTAGCTCAGCTAGAGACTTCTGCACCAATCGCCTTCTGATCCCTGCGGAGACAACGAAGTCAAGGACGTCCGGGAAATCAATGGGATTATGAGGAAAGTGGGTGAGGGTCGGGGGGCCGGAAGCCACCAAGTCGTGCAGATCTATGACGTCGCGGAGCAATCTGCAGGGAGCGAACATGATCCTAGAGCCCCATGAAGGATGCTTAGCGTTGAAGTCACCACTGATTAAAACAGGCGTGGTACCTCGAAGCAGCACCTCTATGTCGGCTCTCGTAGCCCGGTTGAACCGGTGGTAGGGAGGGAAGTAGATGGAAATAAGTCGCACTGGGCCGGTAGAGGCCACCAGTTGGATAGCCGTTGCTTCCATGTTTTGGAGAGGAGGAAGCGAGATGACGTGATGGTCAAGGCCCCTTCGGACCAGGACCGCCATCCCACCCCTTCCCACATCCCCGCTCGGTCTCTCCGATGGCAGATAAACTTTGCTAACGAGAACCTCATTGCGGAGCGCAAGTGGGTTTATCCCACCAGCATTACATCGACACGATGCTTTGCCAGGAAACTTTCAAGCTCAGCCTTCTTCCCCGCGACTCCGTTGGCGTTATAGAGTGCGACCATGAGCTCCTTCAGCACTGGTGGTCCTCTATTCAGGTGTACTGCCATGAGAGACCAGGTAGAAGATGATGTGCTCCATGACCAGATGGCCACGGTTACTCCTCGGAGATTCCTGGACCTTCCTGAAGAGACTCGATGAAAAGTCCCATGGATCCAGTCCCGGAATACCCTTGAGAAGCTTAAAGCAAATTTTGAGCATTGAACCATCATTCTCTGGGGTAGGGTTGAGGAGCGGGTTGGGTTTGGAGCGGCAGGGGTAGGAATGGGGAGTGGTAGGAAAGGGTCGGTAGGGTGCGAAGGGGTGGGGAAAGAGGTGCAAAGTGTGGGGGAGGAGGATATGAGGGTCGGAATTGGGAGAGGAGCGGTCTTGGACGTGTCCTAGATTGAGAGCGATGAACCGGATGCCACCGGTTCTGGTAGTGTGGCTATGGCAGGTGCCTAGGCCTTTTGTGGAGGGGTTGATCTCCCTGACAGTGCACTGGCGAAAGATTGCACCAGTGGCTTTGGTGATGGAGCTGGAGTCTCGGTCACCTTCCGTACCGCAACGTGCCCCAAGTGCTTCTGACCTTCACTTAGGCTATCCGTCCTCCCGTCTTGAAACTTGGAGGCCCGTACAGTTTCTGCTGCCCTCAAGGACTTGTACGTGGCACAGCCCCGCCACGCTGAGAAGTGGGCACTTGAGCAGTGCAGGCACTTCGGGGGAGATCGTCTCTCCTCCAGGCACCCGCACCTCTCGTGGTCACCACCACAGAACCCAAACCTAGGGTTAGCGTGGCAATTCCTCCACACATGACCAAACGGAAGCAGTTATTGCACTGAACTGGGCCTCCAGGAGACTTATATTTCTACACCCTGACGCGGAGCCCGCACAGGGCTGATATGGAGTACAGCCCTGCGGTATGTTACCTGGGATTCAGAGAAACAACGAAGTTTGGCAACCACTGCATTTATCCGGTCCTCTGATCCCATTTCCACTGGGAGATTATCTGGGTGATGGATTTCACGGGGAAACCTATCTCCATCAGCTCTTCCTGGATGTCGCCAGGGTTTGTCCATGTCAGGGGATCCTTCACGACGACATTGACCAGTCGCTCCGGTCCCAGCTCGTAGGACCAATGCTGGACCCCCAAGCTTGACAAGAACTTCTGGGGGGCGCGGTAATCTTACTCCGACCCCCGCTGGAGGCGCACTCGATCCCCCGGCTGCCTGACCACCTCCACAAGCTCTAGAACCTTGGTTCGGATGGCCCTCGCCACCTTAGAGTAGTCCTCCACATCACACAAGATGATGGGAGGGATCTTTCCCTTGGCTCTGAGAGCTGGCCTAGAACCACTAGTACCAGGCTGGAGTGAGGCACGGCTTTCGTTGATACCCTTAGGTTTCCGCCACTTCCCACCCTTACCCAACGCTGGCGTACCCTGGTCCGGGCCACCATTGTCTCCACTCTCATCACCAGAGCTACCACCTAAATGGTTAGTGTTGTTCCCCAGTAGCTTCCTGTTGTTGCCAGCCTTACCCCTTTGCCGGAGTTTTACGGTCTGAAATCCTTAAGACTCATCCTCGGACCCCTGGCTCGACTCATCACGCATCAACGGGAGGTATGGACCTGAAGACATTCCCTCCACGTCCACGGAATCGCACGAGCTGTCGACACGCGCGTAGCGTGTGACCCGGTCTTCCGAGTCTGAAGAAAATTCTGCCGTGCGTTTCTTACCTACCGACACCCCTTGGTGGGAGGTGTCGGAGTTGACGCGGGTTTTTGAGGCCCTTGCGCTATCGCACGCGTCAGTGCCGCTAGCAGTGGTCTTTACCTGTGAACGACGGCTAAGCTCCCCCTGGTCAGTGCTTCCGTTGGCACCGTTAGGTTTCCACCCATCGTGCTGGCGGGAGCTTTCACTATATTCCCCTGTTTGCGGGCTGTCGGCCCTGAAAAGAGCCTCCAGTTCTTTTCGGCCACCAGTGGCATTCACACCTCCTGTAGTTGGAGGGGTCCCACTGGACTCATCCGCATCGGCATTGCTGCCGACGCTTTGCAGGGGGCCGGCACTGATCGACAAGCCGAGGCCCGAGGATGCATTTAGGGATGCTTTGGTGATTCCGTCAGCGTCACGCTCACGTCTGGTAGTTGGAGGGGCCCCGCTGACTTCATCATGGCCATTTACGCCCACCTCGCCGGTAATTAGAGAGGTCACGCTGGCTGACGTGTTGGCCCTAGAAAGTGCTAAATCGTCACTGGAGGGTGACTCTTGTTGGGTCCGGTCAGCGGCACGCTCACCTCCGGTAGTTGGAGGGGCCCCGCTGCCTACACCTGGTAGGCATGTTCCTGCGCCCACCTCCCCGGTAATTTGGGAGGTCACGCCTGCCTTGTTGGCCCTAGAAACGGCTGATTCGTACCCCGAAGGTGACTCTCGTTTGCTTCGACCAGCGGCATGCTCGACTCAGGGATTTGGAGTGGCCCCGCTGGCTTCGGCCTTCCCCGCAGGCTTGTTGCCCCTTGAGAGGGCAGATGCCGCTAAAGCATTGGCCTTCGGGCTTGTGGCAGACCACTTGCCACCCGGCATGAGCTCTTTCCTGACCGGAGGATGGGCAGCACAAGCCTGCTTCTGATGGCGGTTGCCCCGACGCTCGCCGCCAACTTCTTCTTTCTGGGGGCCGGTCGCTTCCCGGGCCCGGGATTCTTCTTCGCATCATCCGGCGGTCTTCTTCCGACCCCGACGCCAACACCTTTCTTCAACTTCACCGTAGGCTCCATCCGGACGTAGAACAGCAGACGCTCAGAACGCCCCAGCAGCCAAGAACACATAAGGGAGGCAGGATGACACCTAGCACTCCCATGTGTCATGTGAATCGAGGGATGGAGGTTTTATATGAGATGCACTGACGTATTAAGGAAGGGACATCAACAAAGAGGGGGGAGTTGTAATCCTAAAAAATGAGCAAACATACAACTAGCACTAGAAGACGGCCGCTGAGGACAACATGGGGAAGCGACTCGTCACTATACTCAAGTCTTGCCAGCGTGTGAGATGTCCGTGTGTTGAACTTCCTCATGTTGAACACTCAACTGGGGCACTTTCCTCAAGTTGGGGCGTTTCCAGCAACACGATTTCACCATGAACTTATATCTGCCACACTTTATTAGTATGTATTAGTTCTTGGATTATTAGAAGTTATTATATCTTGGATTTATTGTGATAATCATCTATAAGGTATTTTGAGTGTAAGTGCTAACGACTAATTAGCACGCTACACAGGTAAGAAGAACATAATTACCTGTTGATATTAGATATAAAGAACATGATTATCTGTTAATGACAGGTAGGAAGAAAATAATTTCTTGTTGATTTTAGATAAAAATAATATGATTATTTGTTATTTACATGTAGGTAGAACATAATTTCTTGTAGATAATAGATTGAAGGAACATTATCATTTGTTAATGACAGGTAGGAAGAGTAAGTCACTTGTTGATACTAGCTAGGACAAATGTTAACCTATCACTTATTAATGATAGTCAAGAGCAACTTTATATTTTTGTCTAATTTATCTAGAAAAAACAATATCATTGTTAATGTTAGGTGGAAGGTAAACCCCAACTTGTGGGAACAATATCTCTTGTTAATGTTAAGTGAAAGGCCATGTTTATTTATTGTTTATTACTTTTAGATGATCTTGAATCAACGAGTCATATTGAACGATACATTAAAGCGAATGAATGATCGGGATCCTAGTTTAAGTGAGCCATATTTTTTTTTTTGTGTTTACTCAAGAGATAAATTCATATATTTCTTATGTTTGTCAATTAAAATTTCTACTTTAATATATCGAGGTTTATCAGCTTCTGTGACTAAACAAAGCATTTTATTGTAGGCTATCGTTATTTACCTCTAAAAATCTGAAATTAAAAATTTTGTTATTATTTAAAAAAACTCTAAAATGCATCACCATTTTTAAACAATTTGTTGGCTTTTAATTCCCAAATGATACATTGCTGAGGAAAACGAGTATAATGAAAAAAGTAAGCTAACTTTGAAAAATTCGGTTGAACTGTGAACGAGTCAAAACGAACAGTTCACTGAAGTGAACCAGACCTGATGTATTGTGCCGTACATGTGATAGATATAGCCTCTGATATTAAACCATCCATACTTACAAAGTACAAAGAAAATACACCTGTAGATTCGATTTTGATCAAGGTATTAAATTAATGCATTAAGTGTTGGCCTAAGTCGTTGTTGTTGGATTGCTCAGAGCCGAATCACTATTTTTCCATCAGAAATGACATTACAATGCATGACGGACTTCTTTACTATGGTAAGAAGAATCTGTCTGTTTGACCTAAGCTTAGGTACCTCACCCTTGATATCCACCATGTAGCTCATCTCAGTAGTTAGAAAGACACGGATCAAGCGTCTCGCAATATATATATATATATATTTATATATATATATATATTTGCGTACATAATATGCAATCGCTTTCAAGGGGCTAAAATAAGGACCTGCTGCAACCTCACGACATCTCTGCGTTACCCTTGGTTAAAGTTGCTACTAACTTTGTGGAATATAAGATAATATAGTTCTAGTGGAATATCATTCGCGGTGGATTGAGGCTGAAAATATCTCGAGTAAGTTTTCTTCCCCTGCTATAGGTAAGCTCAAACCGATCTTTGCATGTTTTGAGATTCTCAGACAATGTATGGCTGACAAACATCGTTTAGACTCAAACTAATTCTAAATGTTCACTGGATCATGGAACATTAACCCTTAGAGTTTTCTTTTTTACTCTCGATGCAGTCCAGTTGCGTGGCTCACATACCTACCAGATCAGCTTCTTAAGAGTCGACAGGAGATAAATTGTCCGTATTGAAAATACAGGCTAATCTGTGCGAGGGAATATTTCAAAAACCATGACACCAATAATCACAAACAGTTTTTTCATTCTCTTCTTCCATATTACAATAAATTAACAATATCACTATCAACAATTATTATACACAATGTTATATTCAGTTGGATAGGGCAACAGTGATGAAAAATGAAGTGAGGAAAAATGTTACAAAAGTTATGTGTCATAGTGAGATTTATGTAAGAATATTGTGTGAATCTGTAAATTTTGAGGGATTTTATATTTTAACTAATTTTTATAAGCTCCAAATATATCATTTACATAACCTATGTTTTTTAATTGCTGCTTATATTTTACATAAAAACAATTCCATATAATTTTTGAAGGTACTTATAATTCATACATTTTCTTAGCTGTGCCCTCTAAACCCCATTATGAAATCTAAATCTTCTTTTGGCATGCATATAGCCTAAACAGGTAGTAATATGTGGTAATTTAATTTTTTATTAAATCTTACTTTCATTTTCCTATCTGGGCAAAAAATTAATGGAAAAATATAATATATAGATTCTATGAATCATTATGTTATATGAATAAAATAGGATCTGTACTTGCCTGTATATCTGTAAATGAAATAGCTCCAAAACAAATAAATATAGAAAGCTTAAGCTTATTTATTGAAATATAATGGTATACACCTCGGGCGTATTTTTAAAAACATATTGTGAGATATAAGACCCAACTATCAAACAAAACGTTGTCTCCCCCAACTTTTCAAGCTAAACCAAGCCCTTGTTTGCTATCTACTTCCACAGCGTCTTAGTACCCATTCAGACTAAACCAAAATATATTATCTAGCTTTCACCCGCAGCTTAGCTCGCGTTAATGTTAGTTTTAAAAACATGTTAATCCAAACAATAACTTTTCTAATCCCAGAGTTTTTAATTTCTTGCCCAGAGAAGAAATAACGTAATTTATTAGGTACAAATTAAATCTATGAATACTTTAGAGCTGTATAACCATAACGGGTAGTAAAACGTGGTAATAAAAATAATTTAGTTTTAAAAATGATGTGTTTTCAGAATAAAAAAAATTATGATAATTATTTCAGTTTTAATATTAGACACAAAGAATAGTAATTGTATTAATTGAAGAAAATTGAGTAAAAAATAATTAAGGTGAGCTCTTTTTATAAACGACATTAGTGATTTCATCATCAGGAGCGAGAAATTACAGGTTGATGTTAGAACTATCACGGGAACACACATATGAGGAACACTTGTCATGGAGATCAACTTTTGCCACCTTAAGGGTTTGTACTTGTGCTGTGTTGATGGCTATTAGAGGGCAAATTTGATGAAATCATGGGTATTCTTGGTATCAAGACCCATTTTCCCATCGTGCAACCTGTCATGACAGTCGCCTCTAATATAAGTTTTGCAGACTATTTACCCGTGAGTGGGTCTCATTACACAGTTTAGGTGGATTGAAATTACACAGGAAAGTCATAGCAGCTCAAATTTTAATTGAAGAGCGTGAGAGGGTAAGCCGAATAGATTAAGTGAATTAAAAAATTATACAGGGTTGTGCCTATGGACATGTAATTGGGGTATGGTGCTTCAAACTGGTCTAAAATACAGTGGTTAATTTTATCAGATCATTCATTTTCTTAACTAGAATAGCTTAGTCCTGGAACCATTAAAAATGATTATTTTACAGAATAAATATGTCGGGATAAATAAAATTGACTAATTCCCTGGGATCATGACCACGACGCATATCTAGGAGTTAGTCAAGGACACATTGCTTTCGTGCTCTGTGAATACTCCATTGCCGATCTTCAGAAATATATCGACAAATAATTCTAGTTTTTGTCTTCACACAGGCGGATGTGAATGTTGATCGACAGGGAAAGTTTCACAACATCTGGGCATATGTAGAATCTTTCCAGGCAGGCGTTGACCTTGTCAGCTCTAATGACTCAGAATGATGCCCCTTTTTAACAAAGTAGTGGCTATACCCGATGAAGCCACTGCAAATGCAATACATCCCTCAAACATGAGCTTAACCAAAATAAATAATTAACTATAAAAGTATCCTTCACCTCCAGGAGCATCTTAAAAGAACACTTTTCAAACAGAATCTTGAATACTCTCCTATACAGGTTGGCCCACGGAAAAGTTGCCCGCCTCATATATCCAGCAGGCGCCTCACTCTGAATTGGAGGTCAATCCCCTTCCACCCCATCTTGTGCTTTAGACAAGCAGTTCACTTGCTCATTCTTCATGTCACAATATGGGTGGAAGGGGATTGACCTCCTTCAATTCAGAGTGAGGCGCCTACTGGATATAGGAGGCAGGTTAATTTTCCGTGGGCCACCCTGTACTTTTATGTGTACGATAAGTAGTTCTGTGTTCAATAGAGGCTAGTTTATATTCAAAGCTCGTGATAGAATTTGCTGGTAATTCGCCGTCTCTCTCAAATAGCTCTATATAATATAAATCCACAAAAGTTGTTGGGTAGAAGATGACTCAAGTCCGTCAAAGTTTTGTTAGAGTGATACCTTACAATTTGGTTGGTTTGGTCTAGCTTGCATTAAAAATATCTTGATTTAGGACCAGAGTTTCTACTCATTAATTTATTATGATTCTATGTTCAAGATCATCCAATATGCTTTACCTGTTGGCCAGCCAAAGGGGGAGAGGATCTGTCACGTGACAAATATTAATATGATGGAGAGTAAATATCTGAAGAGCGGCACAAAACGGCTTTTTATAAAGCATTTCTCGAGTCTGAGTCATCCTCTAATAAGGGTTTTAGTGATTTGCAAACTAATTAATAGGATGCGTGGGTTATGTCATTCACGTTACGTACATTTTCAAATCAAGTTGGACCTTTGACGACATGGATCCAAACTCTCAAATAATAACACTCTGTACTATTCTGGCTACCCAATTAAAAGAGGAACCGTAATTACTCCGAAGGGTTCCGCAACGGAAACATCTTGCTTTCTGCATTAAAATTCATAATTTTCCCAGCATTACATGAAGCAACCTCACTGTAAATAAGCGTTACAAATGGATCTTAGGAGCACAGTTATTTGTAGAAGGTTGGTTTGTTGCATAGGTTATTGGTGACATAAGTTACATGACTTGATGTTAAATATACACTTTGTCCATTCTCGAGGTCAGTGGTATTCACCCATTTTTGCTCACGTACTCCCAAAAATATTTTTTCTAAATTTGAGCCCCCAATGGATTTTTCAATATACCTAATAAGTATATCCTATCAGGGAACTAAATAAATGCATAATACAATGATTCTGAGGATATATTACTCTGTATAAATCAATAAAATATTAAATGGAATTTAAATAACTTTAATGAAATTAAAATACAAAACATGTGGCAATATTTATTTTATGATTAAAAATAGCCGTTCAATGAAATGCCTGGTCTTGTTTTCTCGAAGCTAGTGGCTCAATCCGGCGATGAAAGTCAGTGAGTGCAAGGTTGAGTCCTGGCTCGAGTTTCGTGTGGGCTTTATTGATGTCATTGCAGAGAAGTCTTGTTCATACAAATAAGTATATGGAAATGGAAGAAGCTTTGAAATAACAATGCCACTTAAGTTATTGAAATCATGGCAAGCTGCTGTCAAGAAATCGTGAAATGGCTCATGTTGCTTTTAGAATGCCATCAGCAGAAATTTCATTTAAATCTTCTAGTAGTTATGACATATTACGCATACACACAGCATAATAGCGTTCAAGAGAATTTGTAAGCAAATTAAACATATTTTAACTCCTATGGGTAGGCGGACCACAGGTTGAATAACACTGCTCTAGGTGAACAGCTAAAGACATAATATATGATTAACACCTACTGAAATGTTTCTCCCTCGTTGCTCAAGTTAATACTAAACGTCCCTTGATCACCTAATACCCCTATTGTTTTACTTACATCTATACGTAATGGCTTTAATGCAATTGCATAGCTTCACATTAATGTGAGAATCAAATGATTGTCTATCCACAAAACTCAAGAATAGATCGTTGCCGAACCCTATTCATCATTGTAATGCCATTTACGAAATTTAGGATATTCATAATGCCCGTCAAATGCCCTCCATAATGCCCTCTTTGAAAGCTCTTTGGAGAGTTTTTGATGCATGCACAGAGATGATCAATTCCAAAGTCCATATGGGCTGTGTACCATATGTTTAGTCACACTTGCATGTATGTATGTATTATGGTATGTGTTTTGTATGTATGATGGTAGGAATGTGTGTACGATGGCATTTTTTTGTGTCTATATTGGTATTCATGTATGTTTATATTATTTCTTGTACCTATGTACAAGGGCGTATGATATTTGAGTATGATGTTAAATATGTATTATGGTATGTATGTATCTTTTTATATGTTTTTTATGGTATGGATGTATGATGGATAATATGTTTGTATGTATATAAGTAGGTATGTGTGATTGATTGTGTTTATATGTATAGATGTATTTTTCTATGTATATATATGATTGTATATATGTATAGCAGTATGTATTGATACAATATTATTTGTATGAATAGTTGTATATTATAACTATATATATAAATGTGTGTATGATGGTATTTATGTATTTTTTGTGGTATGTATATATGAATGATAGTATGTACGTATGTTTTACGGTGCATATGTATGTATGTTTTATGGTACGGATATATGAATGAATAATGGTGTTTACATACTGTATATATATATATTGATTATGGTATTATTTTATTAAATTTAACGTATGTATGAATGTATATATATGTATGTTTTGTGATGGTACGTATGTTTATAGGTGTTTTGTGTGTGTTTATGTTTTATGTATGTATAATGTATAGATGGATTGATGCATGTATATTCGAATGTATGTTGGTAATAAGGTTTGCATCTATGAATATAAATATATGTTTGGAAGACTTGATCTATATAATATGATGGTTTGTATGTACTAGTGATGCAAATTTATTTAGAGAATAGCGAAATTGGTGCTGTCCCAACAACTGTGAGCCACAAGGTAGGATTCTTGGTGAATTAGACGTAGATATTATGTGAAGTGCATTTATACTGAAATACATCTTTTAGATATTCATGGATGAATAATGGAAAGACCTTTACATCTTTATAGATTTTTGGCCATAAGGGTGAGGAAAGGTGTTGGAGAAAGGGGAAGAATAAGTTTATTATAGCAACCCTTTATAAGCAGCACATAGGAGGACTGACAACACTTATCAAGGTCAGTCACTGCGTTTATCCATACAAGGAATTTACCGTTACAGGGTCAGTTTGCTGTGTGTGGGGTGGAGGATAAGGCAGTTATTGAGTAGTAGAGAGGGTTGCTTTGGGGATAGAAGGTTAGGGTTGAAGGAAGGGGATTATAATGCTGCACTTTTTAATTGCGGTCATGCTAGGAGTTGAACCCGGGCTCCTAGTAGGGAGAATTATTTAAAAGGCATGTGAGAGGACAACATATGGGTCTGATTCAGGTGGAGAGAGTTGATGGGAGTTATGTTCCATGGAACGTTAAAGGGAGGGGATGTAACACAAAAAACCCGGTGGTTGTGGTGGGTAGAGTGAAGTTATGTTCCATGGAACGTTAGAGGGAGGGAATGTAGCACAAAGAACCCGGTGGTTGTGGTGGGTAGAGTGGAGTTATGTTCCATGGAACGTTAGAGGGAGGGGATGTAGCACAAAGAACCCGGTGGTTGTGGGGGGTAGAGTGGTGGTATGTTCCATGGGACGTTAGAGGGAGGGGATGTAGCACAAAGAACCCGGTGGTTGTGGTGGGTAGGATAGGAAGGGTATAGACCAGGTTAGGTTAGAGGGGGAGGCCTGAAGCATACAGAGTCCAGCGTGGTGGCTGAGTGGAAGGGGAAGGGGGAAGCTGAACAAGCCAGGACTCTATTGAACCCTAGTGGATGTGAGCCATTGATGCGGCGGGAAATTAGCAGTTTTGAAGTTGGCAGTCTTTGATACGCCATTTAAATTAGTAGCACTAGTTAGGTTGCACGCTGCTTTGGTAGCAGTTAATACCAGTTTCGGTGCACACCACCAGGGTAATTAGTTGTTAAGAGGTTGGTAGTCTCGATACTCCAGTTTAATTAGTGGTTGAGAGGTTGGTAGCTTTGATAATCCAGGGTAATTAGGGGTTGAGAGGTTGGTAGCTTTGATACTTCAGTTTAATTAGTAGTTGAGAGGCTGGTAGCTTTGATACTCCAGTTTAATTAGTAGTTGAGAGGCTGGTAGCTTTGATACTCCAGTTTAATTAGTAGTTGAGAGGCTGGTAGCTTTGATACTCCAGTTTAATTAGTAGTTGAGAGGCTGGTAGCTTTGATACTCCAGTTTAATTAGTAGTTGAGAGGCTGGTAGTTATGGCCTTTGTCAAGGTAACAAAGCTAATAGCTCATGGGAGCCCCCATTTTCCTAATTTTTATGGTCCATAAAAACCTTTATCCCTTATTATCATCGTCATGGGTGATTTCAATAAAGCTGTGTCTTTGATTGTGTTATCAGAGTGACCATCGTCCTGCGGTACACCCAAGGCTCTGAAATGTTGAGTAGCTCTCTCCACCAGACTACTTGAAAAATTCAAATAACTTCAATCCTTGTAATAAGTGTGAGAGCATTCGAAGAGAGTGCCCCTCTGAGCTATTATATTAACACTATACAGTATCTACCAATCGCAATGCTTTTTATAATATCTGGAGGGTTGAGCGTTGACTTTCTTCGCTTTGACCGAGTAATTTTTTTCCTATTACAAACAGAATAGTCAGCTTTGTCATAATATACAAACTTTTGGGCAAAATAATCCAGATAGCAGTTAAAAATTGGCAATATATGGCATTTTCGAAGAATCCAGTAGCTTTTTGAAGGCACTATTTTTAGTGAAGTAAATTATTGATAGTAGAAATCTACCAGAGTACCAGGTACCTTTCATGGAGGGAAAAGGAAAGGATCCAATACATAGCCTTAGCTATGTGAGTGATTAACATATTTGATTGAATTTTTTAAGATAATTATATAAAAGTTAATCATTGTTTGAAATTTCATTCAGAAGTGTTTCTAATAACGGAAGTATACCAGATACCGTTCTAATCCCAATCATCTCAATAGCAAATACATCATGGTAATCTCAACCTAATTATGGTATCGAAAGAAAAGTATCGATACTGTACTCATTAAAAGTATCGGAAGAAAAATATCGATAACGTACTAGTTTCGAAATAAAAGTATCGAAAACAGTAAGTATCGGTATCGAAATTTTAATCAGGAAAAATATTTTTTCTTCTCTAGTAATAATAATTTCAACCTTTGCATCATAATTATATTTTCATATTAATTTAAACACTGGAAATTATCATGGTTTTTAATAATCTAAAACAAATTTTAAAATATGTTCTTTCGCTATCCAAATTTTAAAAACTTCCATAATTCATTTCTGATAGGTGCCACTTTTTAACTACATTCGTAGTTTATATACTCTATCACTATAGATTATTAACTAATGACAAAGAATAGAAGAATGGACGCCTTCCCCTGCACATAAACTTTTCTGCTTCATCTGCTTGAGGCACTCTTTAGTTGACTGAATTCATTGTGTTCTACAAAACAATCTTATGTTTAGTTTGTGATGACAATGCTCATTGATAAAGAAAGGGGTAATATACTGGTCGCCACTAACCCCGTCAGGTATCAGGCTGTATTGATAAAGATGAAAGAACAGCTATGAATTATGATAACTAATAGAGATTGAATGCTAGAGTCGCTTCTTGCTAGTCATGCAGAAAATGAGTGATAAATTGAAACAGTGGCATTTGTTCTTTCTCCACAGTCCACTTTATTAAAAAATATAATCCAAACATGAGTGAAGATAGCAAAAAAGTTGTTTCTTTCGATACTGGAGTGTGAGTACTAATATCGGTAAAAGTATCGAGTAAAAAATACTAGTATCAAAAAGAAAATATCGATATGAGTAGAGCATCGATACTTTTTTCACATTCGTAATCTCATGTCCATCAACTCTGTGAAACAGTTGGCTTGAAATCGTAAATTTACACGAACACCATTAAACGTTGATCATTTGTGATTGAGCATCAATGGTGATAAAGAGTTAAAATAAGTTTCTAATACAGAACATTGTTAAAATATTAAATTATATTTGGATCAAAACTGCATTGAAAAGGCTGTTTTTGAACCTTTAAGAATTACTTCACAGCTGAGCACTGTACACAGATCTTTATCCTCTCATAATAGGGACATACGGTAGTTATTAACAAGAAACTTTGTCGCTTTGGCCCCCATCGTCACCGCAGAAAATGTCGTGAAATACGAACATTTCTGGCATATCTTGGTCTTTTCTTTTCCCTTTTACTCCCATAATACCTCGCGCGAGCCGGAGGCTGAGTTTGGCCTGCTATGATGCACACTCTTAATTATTTGAGACAAAACAGGACCTAATATTTCAATTAATTGATTTCACAAACGTATGCCCTCTGTGATTAAGCCCAACTCAAGGAGATTCCATTATCAAAATAGTTTAAAATGTTACAAAAACTCAATTGAAAAAATAGTAGGCCTATCATAGCTAACTGAAATATTAACTGAAATAATAAATGACATTGCTAAAAAAAAAACTAATTTAATAAGGGGTTTACGCAATTAGATATATTTATTTTAAGAGTTTCGGTCATGAATTTGCTTTGTCAGACAAGTCATCTTGAAATAGAATCCTAGAAGTTCCAATAATTATTGATAGATAACAGCACTAGCCTATTATACGGTGATCATGTCTATGAACTAATACGTCACTTGAAAGATGAAGCGTTAAAGTAGTTTTTTACAATTATCTTTATACACAATTTCCTAATATGTGTGTCTTTCAACACCCCCAAGAATCTCTTAGAGGACTCGGAAAGCTGACACTTTTCATACTTATAGCTTAGCCACGGGACTGAAACTTTTGGGGACCAATTCTTAGTTTTAATTTTTATCATTCGGATTTTTTAAAATAAAAACAAACCACTATCTATAATAGTTATCAGTTTCTCTGGTCTTTTATCAGTCAAAATAATATCAAAGCCCAAAGAACTAGTAACCTAAAATTTTGCTGGTAAGGGTAGTACCTAACCCAAAAGGGTGCAGGAATACTTGACGACTGAAAATTACCATAGGGGTCCCCAAAATGAGGGGCAGGTACCAATAAAACAAATTATAAAAAGTCCCTAAGCCCAGAATACCCTGGAAACAGACATTATTCAGGCAGCTATCGCTCTTCACAAACCTATAGGTATTCCACTCCTGTAGAAGTCATGAGGTGTCCCAGAACAATAACACTTTACATACCTACTGTATAGATCACATGATCACAACCTAACGGACCAGGCTACAGATCCAGAGGTCCCATGTTCAATCCTTGGCGCTTCCAAAATGAATCTGTGAATCAGTAGGTCTAGAACGGCGTCAACTCAGCCTCGTGAGGACAAATGAGGAGATACTTGAATAAATAAGTAGCAGTTCTGGTCTAGAAAACTGAGAATAACGTGTGGAGGGCTTGTTGTGCTGACCACATGACACCCTCTTTCCGCCAAAGTGTCACTCTTATCTCCAATGGCGGCTGCCTCTCGGTCGGTGTAGCTTGCTTGCGTGCTCATAACATGGAGTTACTCAAAATATAAGATGCACCCTAAATACCCAAGATCTGTTTGCCGGTCGCTGACAGAATTATATACAAGCTGTACATATGATCGATAGTGTGGTACTCGCTATCAACAATAAGGGGGTGCTCGGTTCATAACTATGTAGCCGCAAAAACTAATGAAGACTCAATCAAAAACACTTTGGTTTTCAAGATAAATTATTTTTAGGCATCTATTCTTACGCCATACAAGGTTTAAATTTCTCACAGTAATGATAGGATTTTTTTAAAATTTGATTTGCCTCCTCTTTTTTTATTCTCAGTTCTGAATTATATTAAGAAACTTTTTCAGTTCCTCCACAAACTTGAAACATGTTAATTATCTTCCACCTATGAAATTGGTTATTACTATTGATTTTGGACATTTGTTTTTTATTAAATGTTTTGAAATTCAGAATATTCCGATTTCCCAAATACTCATTTGTAATTTTTAAAATTCTAGCCTTTTCTGCCTTTAGAATCTTGTTTGCCTTACCAATGGAATATAATAGTTTTTTAATTTAGAGATTCACTATTTCATGAACCTCAAACTCAAAATTTCACATTTTAAGTATTTTTTGGTCCTTTTATACAACTGTTGAAGTTCACATTTCTTCCACTTCAAGAATATTTTTTTTGAAATAATCAGCCCACTTATTTCACGGCCTCCTATTTTAAATTTTAAATTATAATAACTTTTCTATTGCTCGGGATGAATCTTCTAATTTTTTATTATATATTGTTATTTTCTTATAGTTTCTCCATTCGTTTGGTACAATAGTGTAACATTTTCCAAAACAATTTCTTAGATTAAAAACCATTAGAATATCAGGGGTGATCCCTCTAGCCATTTGCCAAATCAATGCTTTATATATCATTTAAAACTGGCCAATTTATTTTTCGATGACCAAACACACAAAAACACATTTAAATGAAATTATGCCTACTATCGTACAGCTCGCAATACTTTGGTTTGTTTTTGAATACCTTTTAAACTAATTTAATATTTTTGTAGATTTTTTCTAAATTAGGCCATATTACGTCATAATATGTAAATGTAATATAATATTGTAAGATTAATATCTAGCATTTGTTAAGGCATGGCGAACAAAGAGGGCTTCATCCTGAGAACATATAATTTAAATTTATTGTAAATTGCTTGAATTATAAAATTATTGATTTAAAATTATTTTAATATTGTGTATACAATTTTTAATAACGAGACTTTACTTTTGTGTAAGGCAAATTATTTTGTTTAAAATATGATATCTATCTATTTTGTTTGAATACGTGTTTTGTGGGAGCTTACTCATACGTAATATGTTTGGATATAATCTATTATTGGTTATGATTTATATTTGCAACAAATGTACTTCATATCGCATAGCACTTATAAATCAATTAACTTGTTATTTTGTGTATGTATAAACGTATACAAGGAATTTAGCTTATACTAACCCGCCATAATAGTAGTCATTTGTAGTATAGAATAGAACAATTTCCAATTTAAAGGCAAAACATAGTTAAACATTACTGTATTTTCAAAATGTTGCTAGATAATAATTACTCTGTGATATAAAACCAAACTAAGCGAGAATGTAGATAGTATAACACGTTACCACAATACCGGTGGCTCATGAACTTTGACCTATTCCAGCTGCACTGCATCCCCGTCTTGCTCTCCACTGTTTTGTATTGATCCCAGTGCCTGTGCGTGCCCACCCTATGGTCGTTACACTAGGTACAACATCTACCTACTAGTCTACTTACTTGGAGTGCCTGTCTGTTCTCTGACCTACATTCACTATTAAACAGTCTTATTGCCACCAACATTTCACACTTATTTTTGCATATGCTGACACACATCTATAAATAGTAGCACTCCTGAATACACGCGATGCTCAAACCAACATTATTGATTGCTACTAACTTCAACGTGACACCATGTTAGGTACTCTAGGTAGAAGAGTAACTAGACAGGTGTTTGATGTTACTGTAAAACAGTGGCGGCTCGTCACATTAGAAGCTGGAGGGCACGACCGATTAGTTTGTTTTAATATTTCTAAATAGTACATTTAAAAGAAGATATACATTTCAGCAATATTTGTTAAACAAATCATTGATTTAAACTCAAGTAAAACATAATATCAACAACAAGATGCAAAGTAAAAATGTGCAAATCTGTGTTATTAATCTGCACACGTGTATATGTTCATTGTCCTCACAAGTTCACAAGTTCAAGGGAAACAGTACAAAGATTTTTCCACTTCACAACCGAAAATCCAGCCGTTTTTTGGTATGCATATTTGGACTTGAGCTGCCTTTTAAAAAACTTGATTTTCCTTTTTCTTGGTTTCTGTTTGTTCTATACAGAATTCATGACATGACCTAGCTAATGAGTTCAATTCTCTTTTTCAATCAAGACTTTATCTTGAAACACTTATCGTCTTTAGCATCTGAATTGAATTATTCAATCTACCCACATAAAATGTTACAACATATAACTTAACAAATCAAAACAATCCTAAAATTACCCCACAGAGAAACACTCACGCTATACACAACACAAATATGCCCCTTAAGACGCAGCAACACGCAGGATGGCTGACGACAATTGCTGGTTCACGATATACACAACACAAATATGCCCCTTAAGACGCAGCAACACGCAGGATGGCTGACGACAATTGCTGGTTCACGCTATACACAACACAAATTTGCCCCTTAAGACGCAGCAACACGCGGGATGGCTGACGACAATTGCTGGTTCACGCTATACACAACACATATCTCACAAGATTTCAACTTGAGGGCGTGAACGAGAAAGCGCCTTCACACGCAGAAAAGACAGGATTAGCCAAACGTAGCTGCCTGGCGACCATATATGAAGGGGTGCGAAGGTTTGGTTTCATAATTCAAGGCGCTGACAGAAATGCTGACTGCATACAATTTCAAAAACATTGCTCGCTATTACCTAAATCGAACAATTGTTTTCCTTGAAACTATTATGACAAGATATAATAGTCGTGTGAGTGCGAGTAGTAAATTTGCAAGGCTATGATTATCAATAACATTAATATCAAACGCTTCTTATAATACTCCCTTAATAATTATAAGTAATTTAAATAACAAAAATATTAATGCAAATAACAAGTTTTGTGCTAGTGGCTGTGGTAGCATGAGGTAAATAGTGTAATGAATTATGAATTATTATAAAGTATTTTATTCACATGTTTTTTTAAACTGCTGAAAAAATAATTTTATTTTTATTAAATGTTTTTTTTTCTAACTTAAAGTAAAAGGCATACAAAATATACCTGTTAAAATATAAAGTCTAATTTTTTTAAACACGTGTACATTAATAACGGTTGTTAACACGTCATCAACGGCCAGATTAGTTTCATAGCTGTACCATATTTGTTTTTAAATAAAGGTGAACCTCTAAATGTTACTTCCAAGATAAAATAAACATCCATAGTTTTGAGTACCAAAAATGACAGCGGCTCAATATGGTCTTGCGTATAATATGGCTATGCTTATGGTTACATGAAAGTAGATCTAGTAACTTCTGCTAGTTGTCCACCACCCTATGCTGAAAAGACTGGGTAATAGAGTAACTAGGCATGTGCTCAGAAGCGCCCACTTAAATTTTCTTGGGTTGGGGGCAAGTAATCCTCACTAACTCCACGGAGACTTTAGGGCTAACATTTTTTAACTCCCCTTCTTATTAGTTCTAATACCTAATTTATTTTGAATGAGCTGAGTGTGTTCTCGAACGTTTATGTTAGTTTTGTTTAGGAATTCAGAAAAAACACTTTAACAATTCAAATTTAGTTATTAACTATCATTAATTGAGGTTAATTAACAGCAACCATAATGATCAGATTTTTAAGAATACTTAGACTGAAAGCAAAACTTATGAATAAATAGTCAATAAATAATAAAAACGTTTGTATTTATTTTAATTCTTTGATCAATGTGACGATACTGTATCAATAAACTTTAAATCAGATATTTACATCGAAAGTAGACTTGCATATCTGTATCCCAGATATTAATTAATTTGCTTTAAAAGCCATGTTTGAGGCGTTAGTTTCTTCTTGAAGATAACTCAGAATTGCAAGATGATTCAGGCATTTCTGGGCCATTGCTAATCTCGGGTAGGTTTTCAGTCTTCTTAGACTTGCAGATCTCTCTGCTGTGGAACTTGACACAGGGATTGTCCAGAGGAGTTTAACTATCGTCATTAGCTTTGGAAGAATGCCCTTCTTTGTGGGGTTTTCAGAAGAAAGTCAACCAGATATGCCAAACCGCTAACCCTTTCCGTCCTAGTTTTTAATAAAAGACGTATATCTATGTAAAGTCACTCTTTCCCCGTTAATATCATATTTAAAATGTTCATTGAACTACTGAAACTCATTTGTCATGCAGGCGAGAAAGCTTACAGCGTTTACCATGAAGTCGATACTCTTGGACTAGAATCAGATACTGGTAAACTCTACGATCATATCAACGACTTCATTCAAAACATAGTGGCATAGTTCCTTTGGGGTGGTGAATGGTGGAACGCCTCTGTCGCTTGTTTTATGTAATCGGTGAGGATTATTCCTTGGCAGCCTTGACTCTGCAATACTTTGATTTCATGATTTTGAGTTTGTATCATCTCAGAAATTTTCATAATGCGTTCTGAAATTTCTTAGGAGTTCAAGCAACGTAGAAAACATTTCTGTGGCTTGCTGAAAGTGAAGAGTTTTCCTTGATAGGAACTGTTGAGCGCATCCATGTGGTCGAAAAATTTACAAATAAAAGCAAGAGCGAAGAAAAAATCAAAAGTATCCATTTAAATGATAAAGCCATTGGATTTGGTGCCAGTATCCGATGTTTCTAATTCTGATAGCTCCTAAATGAGGCTTGCGCTTACATTATAACCGTAGAGGATGAAATAGGAGATGTATATCAAACTATACAACAAGTTGGGGAAAAGTAGCGTAGATTCTTAGATGATCTGTCACCAACCTGACTTTGAAGGTTTTGAAGACGTCTACCCAATTGGAGAGTTTCGGATAAAATTTATTATGTCTTTTACCAGGTTAAGTGCGTTACGGCAGCCATTAATTTGCTTGGCCATTTCCTGAAACGAAGACTCAAAGATTTAACCACGCAATGCACAAAGACAGCTCTCGGTTCTTCCCTCTTCATTCTGATCTGTACCTCACTAAAATCTTCTGCCACGCTCTGAGCGCCATCAAAACATTGTTATGTGCAGTTAGTACTGATAAATGGTATCTACGAAGGTCATTCAACATAATATGGAGAAACATCTCAGACTCGGTATTCGTTGTATCGTAGATCCCCAAAAACATTTATTCTATTTCAAGACTCCCCATGAAATTTCTAAAACAGATGGAAGCTATTTCCTGAACATAAGCATCAGATGTCTCATCCAAGATGATTGCAAAGTATTTTTCATCAGTGATCCAAGAATTCAAAATAAATGTCACGTGATAGCTCATGATCTCTAAACATTTTGTTGAAAGTTTCATGAGATCACCATCTAAATGAATATATCCATCCATCAATTTTTTAAAAAATTGGACAGTCTTCACACCAAGTCTAAAAGTGTTAGTTAAGTTTCTTGACTCATTAGCGTGCCCGCTAATTTCAAACCTTTGGACGGCAAGAAACTTGAGAGCTGAGAACTAAATTGTTTTCTTCCAGCTCAATTTTTGTATAATTGGAAAGTTGGCTTGAAACATTTCCGTTAGCTTTCATGGATACCAACTCTAAGACAGATTCTTGGCGGCATTCTAATCTTTCATGATTGTTTGATTTTGCAAGCGATTTTTTTCCATTTTTGGAAGCCGAATTCATTTAAAATCAGTTCTAATTTGATTAGAATTATGGCATTTTGATCGAATTTGGATTTGCTAATCTTACAGAAAACTGCTTCTTTCGATGATTAAAATCCCAAGTATGGTAAGTTTTCAGCCAGTCAGGCTGAAAACTTCTTTTATGAAAGCTATGTCCTTGCCAGTCAGTAGTTTGTGATCTAAAAGGATGCCCACCAAAGTCTGCTGTTGACGTCCATGCAGGAGTTTTGTCCTGTGACCCAAACGTTGTTTTTGGACTCATTGATGACAATTACCCACTTCCACTCGAATTTTTGTTTTATTATTTTAAACTTATCCATTTGGGTCTTTTTCCGTACAATAACATATATGTCTGAATAAGTTACTTTTACATATAACAATCACGGTATCTTGTTTCAAAATAAATCCCAATACTATACATTAGGTCACTTAAAACACAATTAACTAGAATATCGATACAGCATGAACTAATAAACCACCTACCCATCAACACTACCCCTACCCATCCACAACCGTAACGCC
Source organism: Timema genevievae (assembly GCA_902155825.1). Lineage (NCBI taxonomy): Eukaryota > Metazoa > Arthropoda > Insecta > Phasmatodea > Timematidae > Timema > Timema genevievae. Next base: position 90,864 of record CABFWO010002252.1, read on the forward strand.
TACCTATCCACCACTACCACCCCTTCCTACACACCACTACTATTCCTACCTATCCACCACCACCACCCCTTCCTACACACCACTACTATCCCTACCTAGTCACCACTGTTACCCCTACCTACCAACGATCACTACAACTACCTACACACCACTGACACCTCTACCTACCCACGATCACTAAAACTACCCCTACCTACCACTAACACCAGCCTACCTTCCTATCACGACCATTTACTCCCTACCTCCCTAAATAACACTCCATACGTCCACCCACTCTCCCCCCTAAGGCCACTACCCCCTAAACACCCCTTCACCCCATAATACTCCTTGACCAGCCCCCTCGCCCCCTGTAATCCCAACATCGGCAGCCCAGCTTAATGCTAGAGCTACGCGCAAGACCAAACGACCAACGATCAAAGTAGAAATCATGTTAGCAAAGTCATTATTTCAAGTATGTTCTTGGTAGCTTTTAAAGAGTGTATGTTAACACGAACTTTAATTCAATTCCTTTATGACTATATTAAAATGTTAACCAACTGTATTATATAAACATATTATCTATTGTGTATTTACCTAGAATTCATATAGCATATTGAGTAAAATATTAGGAAATATTTAAAAAATGTATCTAATATATATTAATAAACGTTTAATGATTGATGTATGTATGTATGTATGTATGTATGTATGTATGTATGTATGTATGTATGTATGTATGTATGATTCCTACGGTCGTTGATATAAGTTTTCTAGATCAAAGTAGCTATTTATTTATTCAACCTCACTTGTCCTCGTGAGTCTGAGTTTGACCCTGTTACAGACCAACTGTTTCACAGATACATTTTGGAAGTTCCGGGGATCAAATCTGGGACCTTTGGACTTGTAGAAACGGTAAACGGGGTAGATGCGGTAAAATAATGCTAAAATAATTTTGATTTTATTTCATTACAACCCTTTAACATCCAACTAGTTATGCTGTAAAACTCTTTTTTCTTTTATATCACCACCAAAAGGCAACTAATCTTCAAAAGAAATGTCAGCTTTTAAAACATATTCAAATTATATCTCTATTGTTACATTGTGTAGCGTCATCCGACCCTAGCGTTTTGTATCACAATTCTAACCCATACAGGATTAATATTTAAACATGATTTAAGATTTGGCTACTATTCCCTGTGTCATCTTAATTCCCACTATACGCCCTTTAGGGGTGATTTTAACCCCAATACAGGGCTAAAATGCATTTTTACATTGAAAAATAATTGTGCTCTAAAATTTATTTTTAATCATTCGTATTGCGTTTTCATTGTTTTAATTAAATTATATTGATTTTGTATGTTTCCCTTTAGGGGAGGTTTCAACCCCTTTAATGGGGTTGAACGTTTAAAACATGTGATAGAGCTAATAATTTTGGCCTTAAAAATCATGTTTGGCGAAGAGCTGCGACCTTAGAAGCTTGCGCCGTGATATAGGTTGGTGCGTTCTCGGGGATTCCTTCTCCGTTGCACTCCCCCCTCTCACAACCCTCCCTCATGAATTTAACCCCTTCTGAAGTTTGCGTAAAGTGTCCTTTTGTTAGTTTTTTTCAAACCACATCGTTTTATTTTAAAAGGAAAGTCACTTCTTTGAATATATTTTTCTTCCAGTTATAAACGTTTACCCACCCAAAATACGCCCTTCCTTCACTAAAACCTAGGGGCGGGGGGGGGGGGNTCAGGAGTGTATAACAAATACGAGACTTTGAGACCCCTTAGGATCATAGACATTTTAACACGTCAGAAAAGTCGAAAAACAGACGGCTAAGTCAGCTAACGCGTTTTGACCCTTAAGGGTTTATTTGGGGGGTTGTAAAAAGTGACCGGTTTGATGTATCCGAAGCCTCCCACATTTAAATCGATGTTCACTGACCCCGGATCACGTCAAAACCAAAAAATCACTTTTGTCCCAACGTGCATCATTCTTCTGAATTTCTGCAGTAATCCTCCGGACTAAGAGATACTACTTATGTTTTAACGCAATAATTATCTAATTTCATAGAGTAGTTAGATATTAGTAAGTCTCTCACAAAGTTTGTTCTTTTTCCTTTAACCTCTTAGGGGAAATCTTTGTAAAGCAATGATCTATCTCTATCATTGTAGAATTAGCAGTCAATATTTAAATGTTTTATTGGTCAGAATTTATAAATGAGGAATTTAATAGCAATTCGATGACCTGAAGATCTGCAACCCCTAATAAAATTTCAAAACTTTTAACCAGAAGTTGAAATTTTAATACAAAGTGTTGACCCTTGTGGATCCAATATTGATCTTTTTTATTGGTCCAAGTATAAAAATGATGACTTTAATGCTTTGAAAATAAAATTGTAAGATTTAAAACCTGGAGTAAAAGAGTATTACGTGAGTATAGCGATATTTTTTCTCGAATTTGCTAGTGTATATTAATTCTTTTCACACATATTATGGGTTTTGAGTAAATATCTCCATTTTTAGACAGTGAAACGAGACATTCCGTGTGGAGTTTCATATCATTTAATTTTTCTTTGTTTATTCCAAATCATTATTATAATAGAAATAGTAAATCATTTTACTAAGTCAAGACAGATGAAAGTGTTTTATCAGAAGAAGATAACATATGTAAATTAAGATAGGGGATAGAAGAAATAAATGGAGAACTAAAAGAAATAGAGAGTTATAAAAATATCCAGAATATATTATCATAAATAGAAAAAGAAATAATAATGGGATGTACATTTATGAAGACTACTTTAGCAGAAAGTTACAATCTAGCAGTATTTGGTTGAAAACTACTCCTTTATTACAATTCTTAAATTGCCACTATGTGTATGCAGAGTTATATTTGAGATTATCGCAGGATATCCGGGGTTCAAGACTTTTCTTTGTTATAATATTAGCATAGTAATTCTTAAGGTGATTCGTCCAACAAGCTTCTCCTAGAATGAATAAGCTATACCATTTTGACAGGGAATTTTTAACAAGGTTGAAAGGGGGGTGTTGTGTTGTAAAGGGGGGGTTGGGCAGTTGGAGTGGGAAAGTAAGCTGGGATTGCCAGCTCTTTGTTCCTAACAATGTTGTCATAGCATTACCTCTTTTTTTCTTCTAAGGAACTTAACTGTTATTTAGTAATTTAGAACATGAATGGTCACTGCATGGCTCACCCGGGAGTTGTGGTCTTGAGTTTGAATCCTGGCTACTAAGATTCATAGAATATTAATAATTTAAAATAATGAGCTTATTACGCGTGAAGCAAAGTATTTATTGTACTGAATACTATTAGGCCTATATTTACAAAATATGTTCTTAGAAGAAAAAAATGTATTACTTGGCAATTTAATGAAACAATTTGAGTGGTGAAAGTTTAAGGGTTCTTTTATTATTCTTTTAGCACCAAGTCTTACTATCCGTTCGCGGTATACTCACACGCTAATTAGTTAGGGATTAGGAAAGCTGAATTTAGAGGAAGTGAACTCGCATTTGCGTAGAAAAAGTGGGAAACAATTTAAAATAAAACTACCCTCTGTAAACCTAATCGAGATCTAACCCCGATCTCCCTGTATTTATCGATCTACTCTACGACAAGAGTAACGCCTTAGAGATCATGGTAGCACCGGAGCTGATTTTAGAGTTCTTTATTTGTAGTAACAAAAAGTATTACTTTTCGTTGTTATTATTATCATAGTTAACAGAGCTCATAATTGGCATCTTACAAACCGGCCGAAAAGCTGTAAAAATGTTCGAATGCCACGTAGGTCAAGTGGCCTACAAGACTAGAACCAACTGGTCGACAAGCTTATGTATAAGAAGGCAAAGTGATCGACAGCCAACTGGTTGAACAAATAAATAAAAATATTTCAAATCTTGAGTGTGTCAAGTGATCGACACGTTTAGGACCATGTGATAAGATATAAAACTGTTTGACATGAGAGGTCCTACTGGTATACAAAAGTCGAAATGGATTGACCAATTGACCAATTGACCGAAAAGTTAATACATTACAAACAACATGTTCGACAACAAAATCGTAAACGGAAAATAACAAGTAAAGTCTATGAAACATTATTTTTTTTTAATAAAATTTATAACTCTAATAAATACCCACATTTGTGGTCACATGGTCCAATGCGTCATTCGCATTCCTTTATTCTGCGTATAGCTCAAAAGGGGAGTGAGAAGCTAAAGGGAAAAAAACACAATTTAGTGGATTTTTTTTAGCACCGCGTCTTACTACCCGTTCAGTTATACTCTAATTTTGTGGATTAAAATCATCATTAGTAAGGCATCAATTTTCTAAGTTGGTCTTTTTGGGTTAACCAAATGGCTGTGTATCATTTTGTCCGCATATGCATGACTTCAACCAGTTGGTACAAGTCATGTCCTACTCGTGTAACCAGGCCCCGGGACATAACACAATAGTAGATTATGAACCAGTGGTAACATCAAACAATGGAATATTGTGAACCACTAGTAACAAGGACCCGGGACATAAAACAATAAAATATTATGAACCACTGGTAACCAGGCACCGGGATATCAAATAATGGAATATTTTCAACCACTGGTAACCAGGCCCCGGGACATAAAATATAATATTACTAACCACTGGTAACTAAGCCTCGGAACAACAAACAACAATGGGTTCCGAGTTGAAGCTGTAATTCAAACTAAGATTCTTAGTTGATAGGTTGAATGTCTGATTTAGATTTATGTTAATAGGAAGATCATTATTTGACAACTAGAAAAGTTACTAGAAATGGGTTCACTAATTCATAGGTCAAATCATGTGATCTACAGCTGTACCTTTGATAAAGGTCTATACTATAATATTTATATAAGTTATAGTCTGAACTGACTAAACTGACTACACTTTTATATCGTCAGTGTGTGTGTGGCTATAATATCATGAGCGTGGGACGAATCTTGAATAGCTCAGTGCTAGAACATTGATGCGCTAAGATCCCGGGTTCAATTTTATTCTAATGTCAAGGTGTAATTTTTCAACAAATTTAAATTAATTAAATTGTACTCTCCTCCATAATGACATTCCCGTAGTTAAAATAATTTTGCAGCTTGTGTGTTGATATTCATTAGTAATTACTTAAGGAAGCTGTAATTCAAACCAAAACCCTTTGTGGTGAATTTAAATGTATATGTAGTTCCTTACCAACTCTAACTAATAGGGAGCTACAATGTCTTTAACAAATTATACATACGCCACATATATATCTCCTACGTTTGTTATGGGTTTATTACGTATCCAAGGCCGTAGTCATCCAATAATTTCAGGGGGGTTTGGTAGACACATTCCCCAATTGCCAAAAGCTAGAATTTAAAAAAATAATGATAAACAGTTCTAGAAGCTATCTGAAAGGTTTTTTTTGCAATATACCCCCTAACTGCCAGAGGCTAGGACAAATTCTAAATATTAAACCCCTCTAGAAGCTATCTGAAATGTTTTTTTTTCAACATAACACCATAACTACCAGAGGCTAAGACAAATTCTAAATATTAAACGCATCTTAAAGCTCTCTGAAGTGCTTTTTATGGTTACACAGCTCCCTAATTTGTACTTGTATCTTAATTTTGATATTGTTTGAACCATAAATAAAGGGGGGGGGGAGGGTTTTTAACCCCCAAACCCCTCCCCCCGTCCATGCTCTTGTACTTACCTGAAAACATCGTAGATAAAATCTTTCATTGTTTTAAGTTTATACCGATTCTTGTTCGATTTCGCCTTTTTGTTTTGTTTTCTTTCGTCTTGATTTGATGCACGTTGCTTTTTAGGGTTGAACTTAGCCATGTTCAATAAACACGCAAAATTATGATTTTATTTTAGATAATGCTGAAAGAAATGTAGAAGTATTTATGTGACATTAGATATATTTTCAAAACTTTTAAGATTTTATATACTTTTTAATATTCAATTTACTACCAGTAATAAAAGTGAAACTCATATTTTTATACATTTATGAAGTTAGTTGTGATATTCAGATAAACAATAGGTTTAAAATCATTATGCGCTTTGATGTACCAAGAAATGAGTTCCTTTGACACTTTGAGTTGAAGAATAAAACTAACACAGTAAAATACTATCCAAGTGCTAAATTACTAGAGGAAGGCGAAAGAGACAAAATAAATGTCACAACTTGTCACTCAGGTAGTAAGACGCGGTGCTAAAAAAAGCACTTAAGGGTGAGTCATTAGTCGGAGACAGGGGTAGCCCGACCCTTCCTTGGTAGGCTAGTTTGTGTTATTGATAGGTACAGTCAAAGCAAGAAGTTTCAGGAAATTGACATAGCAAATTTACGTTTGCATTGATCAACGCGGTGTAATTAATAAAATAAAAGAGTAGAGTTAGACTGATAAACCAAACAAATTTGAAATAACGACATTATGCAATACAAAATGATATACAATTAAAGTATCGGGGTATAAAACGAAAAATACTTGTCCAAGATCAAGAATTATGTAATTTTACAACTATTAAATAGCTTATAAATTAAAAACTAATTTTATTTAAAATATTGTAAGTACTTCATATGCATAAACTTCATATGCATATCTAGCTAGAATAAATTTAATCCCCATACATTAACTACTTTACCTTAAAATTAGTACGTAGAATGGATAAAATAGTAAGTTTGACTACTTTTAACTCAAGAACTGTAATGATTTGAAATCATTGAATCAACATTTATAGCTTATATTTATACACTTATTAAAATATGCAATAAAATGTTGATGGTCAAATGACCTTAAGATAATGATAACAATATAATTATAGCATGTTTTCTTTGGCCAGTATAACCAGGCTGGATGTCAATTTTTCCTATAAATATATTTACTCTAATTCTCGATAAATTCTATCTAAGTCCACAAGTGCTACTGTAGTAGATTGTTTGTAGGCCTAAATTACAATGTTGTGTTCTGTTAAGCCAGTTCAGGGCTATATACATAACTATATAATAGACTGAATAACTATTATTATTATTATTATTATTATTATTATTATTATTATTATTATTATTATTATTATTAGTAGTAGTAGTAGTAGTAGTAGTAGTAAGTAGTATTGGCAGTCAAGGGGTATACAAATCCTATCAAATCAAATAAGTAATGTGATTAGAATATTTTAGAGGCATGCTAATTTTAACAACTAATTAATTAGCAATGGTAAAGTGATTGCCTTGATTTTCCAAAACAATCATCCGAACTAGTGGCCGCGTGGTCTAAGACGTCAAGCTAGATTGTTTTTACAGTCGAGTGAAGTTAAATTGTTGAAATGAAACATATTGGCTGGATAGCAAGTAATCTATCAGATAAATGATAGAAATAATATAGTATACATTTGATCTGTGTATTTAGGTGTGACTAACTAACTTCTGAGAGATATTTGGTTTGTGTGCAGGTGACGATGTGGCAAAGGGTCGGCATCGAGAGGGAGTCCAGTGGAGGATGAAGCAGGGCCCTTCTCCCACCCTCTGACCCCCAACCCCCGGCCATGGTGGGCGATCGGGAAGGAGATGGGGTGGGCGTGAGGTGGGATATAGACGACACCACCTTGACGGAGGATGGTTGTGGGGATCCTAGCAGACTGGTCAGGTTTGGGGATCCCCCGCCACTACCTCTCGTCATGCAGCAGCAGCGCGCCCACTCTCGCTCCATGTCATCTCTACCCCCGGAGCCCTTCATGATCATGCGTACCAAGGCCTTACATCGGCGGGTGTGCATCAACGTTGGGGGGGTGAAGCACGAGGTGCTCTGGAGGACTCTGGAAAGGCTACCCCACACGAGGTTGGGGCGTCTCAGAGAGTGCAACACCCATGAGACCATCACCGAACTGTGCGACGACTACTCTCTCATCGACAACGAGTACTTCTTTGATCGCCACCCTAAGTCTTTCAGCTCAATCCTCAACTTTTACCGGACGGGCAAACTTCACCTGGTGGATGAGATGTGCGTACTCGCGTTTAGTGATGACCTTGAGTACTGGGGTGTTGATGAACTGTACCTAGAGTCGTGTTGCCAGCACAAGTACCATCAACGCAAAGAGCATGTGTTCGAGGAGATGAGGAAAGAGGCTGAGTCTCTAAGACAGAGAGAAGAGGAAGAGTTTGGAGAGGGCAAGTGCTCCCAGTACCAGAAGTTTCTGTGGGACCTTCTTGAGAAACCAACTACCTCCATCGCCGCCAGGGTGAGTACACTACTGGTGGGATAGAGCACTAAACCACTTATAATTGGTTGTTTTCATTTTTATTGTAAACAACATATTTACAATTTTAATCTAGCATATTGGAAAACATTTTTGATGGTCTGATCGCGTGTATACTACTACATACACATATCCGGAGTGTTGTCCTTTGAATTTACATCAATATGATGTGGACTCGGGATAACAAAGATAAATTGAGGAATTAATAATACATCTAGAAAGTTAAATAAACTAGGTATTAATTTCCTGAAGCTTACTAACCGTTTTCTACATCTTGTAAATCCGGTTAAATATATTCTGTATATTGGATATACACTTCTGTGGTCAAAGTTTAACTATTTCATGACACATATTTAAGAGCAGTAAGGTATGGATCCTCTGACTTGTAGAGGAAAATCTCATCATGCCGCCACACAAACATTGTTATATTAGGTTAATAATTGGAAGAATGAAAAGATGTCGCTGATAAGGCTTGTATTTGAAATTACAATGTAATTGGTTCGCAACTATTTGAATCTATATTAATAACAATTTGTCAAATGAATGATTATATTATCTTAAGAAACTTTTGCCAGCATACAATACGGAAGCTAATCACTTATTCAAATGATACTTTAAGACTATCTACTCAGAGCCTGTATGTGTCTATAATTTAAACTAAAGACTAGTTAATATCTTTACTCTATTACACTTTTATACACTATTTGTAATACACAATTTAAAAATAGTGAACAAATAGGCCTATGTCACAAACACATAATATTTCAATTTAATAACTATCACTTAAAGCCCACTGTATTGAATTCTAGTTTACAACCTCACTTATCCAAATAAAGGAGATTAATTAAAATCCAAGAAAGTGTTTGTGATAAATGTTCTTTACTTAATGTTATTTTAAATAATTTACTCACATTTTATAATTATCATTTAATGTTATTCAAAGAGTGCTTTGGCTCAATAATGTCTAATTGTCCACATATTTTACAAATTTATTTAAACATTTTAGAAAACATTCTAAGTATATTTAGTAGGGAACTTTGCGTATAACCCGAACGGGTAGTAAGACGCGGTGCTAATAATAATAATAATAATAATAATAGTAGGGAACTTATATATTAATAATGAAGTAAATTATTTCAATTCTATGGTTGCACTATGAACAGCTTTTACAACTAATCAAGTCTTTAACTAAGAAGTTTATAATATTTCAAATGTGACTTCTTAGTTACAAAACTATTTAGTGAATGTTAATATTTGCTACATTTAAACTAGTTTTTATTAATTTTATAAGGATTAAAGATACGTTTGAAAATATCTTTTTTTAAGAAATAAGATCAAATATTATAATTAGAATGATAATAAATAAGATGAAATATAAAATAGAATATGTTAAAATTGTTACAAGTTAAATATTAAAACTACAATAGTCGTTACATAAATGATTAATTAAAAATAAACATATTGAAGCCATATCTCCAGTATTTGTTGGTCCCCTGATCCTAAGTTATGTGTAGAGATTATTCGTCTACTTGTAAGCTAAATGGCACCATTATCAGGAAACTAGGGGAGGGAATAAATTAAGGAGGACTATTAGATTGTAATAAAATAAAACATGGAATTGATTTAATTGAGTGTAAACATATTAGAAATTAAGATACAGTCTTGTGACATCTAACCAGGAAATTCATATTGAGTTTTTTAAATATTTTACCTTAAAACATAAAGTAAGGATGTTAATTAAAAGTTTCTTGTAGAAAGCATGTCAAAAAATTTGTTATTAAAAACTAAGATTACATTTAATTATTTATTTAATCATGGAGAACATTTTTGAAGAGTCAATGCCAAATAATTAATAATAAGGTCCTGTGTGTGTGTGTTGATAGTGAGCAAGTGTGGAACTATTCTAAATTTATAAAGATAGATTTTTTATACATACATAAATTGCAAAAATGAGGAATGTTTTGGAAGTGAAGATTTTGATAACGCAAACTTAAACAGTAATATCACTATCTTTGAAAGGTAAAGCAGATTAGGATTTGGTTTCTAGAATGTTTAAATTTTTGGTCAAATAATAAATATTTAACATTATTTATTAATGTTTGATTATAAAATTACAGTTGGTCACTACGTGTATTTTAGTTTGTAAAATAGCTGCTTGAACTTTTAATCTTTGTCACTACCTTTTTGTGAATGATAAAGATGTTTCATACGATTGCTGATTGGTCTAAGTTGATGGTTTTTATTTATTAAGTCTGCAGCAAATTTCGATTTGGTTCCGTTGTATTTAAAGTTGGAAAGGTGTTTAGTATATCTTAATTATCAATCTGCCCGTTTAACCATGTATGCAGAGTTTCATTCACAATCTAGCATATCCACGTCTACAAGACCTAAATAGAGGAAAGGACGAGGGAATAACATGCAAAGCATATCAATTAAAATATACTAAGAGGCAAGCATATAAGTTAAACAACATTTACATTTTAACAGAAATAAGATTTATACATAGTAGGCCTTTGTCCTAAATATTTGGCGGAATACACGACTCTTAAACAAATATATTATATACTAGTAATATTATACATGTTTCCTAGCCAGAATGAGTACGCCTCAAGTGTGGCGATACACTAAATACAGGACATCTACCTGGACAAGAATTGAAGGTGCCAGTTTTGTATATGAAACTGGCCCATTCTACTCTAGACTAGGTGTTGTCTATCTAGTGTATCACACTAAGTCTATGAAACTGGCCCATTCTACTCTAGACTAGGTGTTGTTGTCTATCTAGTGTATCGCACTAAGTCTATGAAACTGGCCCATTCTACTCTAGTATAGGTGTTGTTGTCTATCTAGTGTATCGCACTAAGTCTATGAAACTGGCCCATTCTACTCTAGTATAGGTGTTGTTGTCTATCTAGTGTATCGCACTAAGTCTATGAAACTGGCCCATTCTACTCTAGTCTAGGTGTTGTTGTCTATCTAGTGTATCGCACTAAGTCTATGAAACTGGCCCATTCTACTCTAGTCTAGGTGTTGTTGTCTATCTAGTGTATCGCACTAAGTCTATGAAACTGGCCCATTCTACTCTAGTCTAGGTGTTGTTGTCTATCTAGTGTATCGCACTAAGTCTATGAAACTGGCCCATTCTACTCTAGTCTAGGTGTTGTTGTCTATCTAGTGTATCGCACTAAGTCTATATAACTGGCCCATTCTACTCTAGTCAAAGTGTTGTTGTCTATCTAGTGTATCGCACTATGTCTATATAACTGGCCCATTCTACTCTAGTCTAAGTGTTGTTGTCTATGTATGTCAGCTGAGGCATACAAGTCATCGCCACCGTTAAAATGAAAGTTAAACATGTTCTATATGAGAAAGATGGCCTTAATGGCTCCACATAAACTAGGTTTATTATTTCAGTATAACCCACACATATAACCATATTGTTTGAGTCAAGCCCAGGTAGACTACTCACACACACTTGACCCGACTTGAGGAGTCAAATGAAACTAAAGATCTATTGATAGCGAGAATAATGGGACATAAACTAAACTTACTTAACCTAACATGACTGCCTCCTCCGGCAATTAAACTACGTTAGTCTTACGACTTTGTACTTAACAACATTTTTACTATATTACTATTCATGCACAACTAGATATGTCTCTATGTGACTCCTTACAATCGTAAGGAGCACCAACAACCTATTTCCGGTCCTCAAAGTTCAAGTGACAGTCATGTCTGCTGAGACGATCCAGATATCTGCACTCCTTGAAGGTATTGTAACTAAAGACACGTCCTCAGAGCCGAACGTCAGTGTTCTAGAAGTGTGTAGTAGGGAGGGAACATGGTGTACGTAGGGGAGGGAACATGGTGTACGTAGGGGAGGGAACATGGTGTACGTAGGGGAGGGAACATGGTGAACGTAGGGGAGGGGTATATGTTCATTGACGTCTTCACTACCAATCAAACTCGTCGCTAGCCGGACTGGTGTTCCACCTCAGCCTAGCAGAAAGTCGTCACGTGCCAGCGCCGGATCTCGAACGTGGGACCAGGCCACTCGAGCTTTGTGAACTACGTCATCCGTCATCTTGATTCAGCGCAGAGGCCCGACCGCGGCGCAGGCGCTGATCGTGTACGTTGACTTGGAGACAACCGTTGATATCTCAGAGTCCAGGGTGAGACGGTAGATAAGAACATTAGGCCAGATGTGTACTAGAACTTGTAGCATGTTCCAACGATCCACCTTAATACACTACAAGCTATTTGCTATATTACACTTTTATTGTAATCAGATGATTTATTTAGATTGTAGTTGCTGATATAGTTTTTAATATTACTATTGGTGTTGAAATATATATCGGTGCTATGTTTTTTGATTATGCTAGTCACTATTGGTTTCAGGGCCAAAGTATTTGAATTTAATCCAAGTGGGCTTATTTGAGTTTCTGGCAAGGCTGTAGTCGGGGGGGGGGGGTGTCCAACCCCTCCCCCCCGAAATTTAATAAACAAAATATATATAGCTTTACGATGCAAACAATATCAAAATTAAGGCACAAGTACAAATTAGGGTGCTGTGTTAAACTGTTTATCATTTATAATTTTTTCATATCATCCAGAAAATGGGGGATGTACCCACCAAACCCCCCACCCCCCGCCCGAAATTATTGTCTGGCTACAGGGCCTTGGTTTCTGGTTAAAGTTTTGTTAGAAAAGGTGATTATTGATTTATTTTTGACGTTGAAGTAATTTATAAACTGTTGAAGAAGAGTAGCCATTGTTGATATAGAACTGCTTGATGATCCATTTTGAAATTTTGTTTAGTAAGAGGGATATGAAGAAGTCTATGGATTAAAGTATCAAGAGCTGTTAATTTTTGATCTGTGGAATGATTAGAATCGTTACGAATAATAATATTAACGCGAGTAGATTTTCTGTAAATTGGTAGTATTCTGTTTTGTAGTGAATATTTTTTGAATGTTAGCTCTAAATAAAAAATGTTGTTGTTTATTCCATGTTCACTGCTAAAGGAACGTTATGGATGGATATTGTTTATGTTGTTTATTCCATGTTCACTGCTAAAGGAGCGCTCTGGATGGATATTGTTCATGATGTTTTAGGGAGATAAATCTGGAATGATATTTTTATAAATAATGAAAATGTCATTTACATATATGCATTAAAAATTTGTGTCGAGAATGTTGTATAATTTATTGAAAACGATTAGATCATAACTCTGCATACATACTTTATACATTAGGCATGATATTGGAGATACCATTTGTAAACAATCATTTTTAGAATATTTTTTCTTTAAATTTGAAGTAATAAAGTTTATCTGTAGAATACATAAACCAAATAGGTAAGATTCTAAAGACTATCACGAACCACAAACTTATATACGCACTGTACACTCCATCGTGGCTGTAAGGTAGCAACTGGATGGCTCAGTCTTTGTGTTATGCTATCATTCATACATGATTGCATAGCAGATCGCATAGCTAAGACCAAGGTTGGACATAGAGAAGACATTATCTCCATAAATTATTTCTTAACTGGAGGTAGAGAGGAACAGGGACGGGGTTATGCATTTTAATGCATTTTTCGATGCCCAAGTGCTTTATTTGATATATTTATGTTATATTTTGGTTTTATTGTCTGACAAAATCAATTAATCCTTACATACCTCAGATAGTTAACTATGTTAGCGCTCATTATCATACGGACTACCTCTTATTCTAGCTATTATAATTTATCTACCTAAAATCACTAAAAATGTAAAAGGGTTTGACGAATACACTCACAATATATCTCCCCCCAAACAAAACTAGCTAAAAATTTGCATTTCAAAGGAGCCCCTGCCAAAAAAATACAACAAAATACTTACATTTATAAAATAATGATCTAAAACGGACATTATGTCACTGATAACAAATGTATGCGAAATATTTTACAAATACAAAAGAAGTGTTATTAAAAAGTCTTCACATGTACAAAGTTATTCATATTTCAAAGAATTTTTTTGTAACTAATCCATCACAACAAGAAAAATCAATTACGCACTTATAAACAAATGTTCAGAATGTTTCAGTGGGAAATCCCACATTTTAATTCGATATAAATTTGTTTTCGTGCTGGTGGCTATATGTCAAAGCCATTCAAATGGCACGGTAGTCGGTAGGAGATTTTTTTACAGATGGCTTTGATGTTGACTTCGGTGGTTGTTTTCGCGTTAACTCGTCAGTATTCACGATTATGCCTTACAAAGTCCAATAGCGAGTATTTAACGTGAAGAATTACTGGCTCACCAATTAGGGTTACTGCCACACAAAGGTTTTATCAACACGAGTGATGGTCCTCTCATCAAAAACTTCTTCGTGGACCGTGCTATCTCTTATCTTGTGGTCCTTCAAGTCGCCAAACTTAACCTCAGCGGATTACTTCTTGTGGAGCCATCTTAAGGGGAGAGTCTACAAAAACAGACCACAAATCACTAGGGATCTTTGGTAAAACATCATGACTGAAATAAACAATATAGACTCAGGCGTGTTGAGACATGTCTCAGAAAACATGGTGAAACAAGTGCAGACATGTATCTAAGAGGAGGGGGGGGCACTTAAATAACTTGGTGGGATAGTAAGTCGTTCTCTCATTATTAATTCCTCATTTGCACGTATTTACGTTTCTATTTAGTAAATAAATCGAGCAATTGACCTATTTAAAAAGTAGGACTGACCCTGTAACAGCCTGTATATCAAATAAAATTACAGCTAAAGTCTTATTTTAAGCTTATGCATGAAATAATTTACTAATAAAACGAACTGATAAAGAAATCATGAAAAAGTAAAATATCTTATGTAAACGAAAATTAAATACATACAAAACTTTTACATTTAATGTAAATATTACAAAAATATTCATTTTGCTATTAGTCTGAAACTCTGATACATAATAATTTTTAATATAAAAAAGTATATATAGTAAAAAATTACAAGTAAATGAGCATATTCTACATGGAAAAATATATATATATATATATATATATATAGAAAAATATATATATATATATAATAAAATTTAGAACAATACTCATGTATTGTCAAATATATACTAATATAATTTTATAAAGTTTAATATTTATGATACATTTTTATTATATCCTAAACATTATATTACATGTATATAATATACTGTTTTAGATATAATAAATAATATTAATTCTTATGATCTAAAATAGTCTTTTACATTATAATAAAAATCGATAAAAGGATTGAAGATGTTTAAGATGAATAAAGATTTGTTCTAATCTCAACAATAGTGTTTCTTCAATAGTAAAACTAATGATTTCAGATATTCTGCCCTCACCAAATATCAACTAGCAAATAACAACATGCATGGATGTCAACTGAAACTAAAGAAAAGCAAGAAACATATCATAGAGTTATATCTTGGTTGAAAAGTATACACAGTTCTTATCGTTACTAAAATATTAAGATTTCTCATTTGATTTACATAAGAAGACTTTATTCAACTGTGAAGTACTAGTGATGTGTGTCAGTAATAAGTATGTATCAGTTTCTTGACCTACAAATAGATACACATTTTTATGGGTTGTTAAATATTGGGAGTATTTTTAAAAAATTTAGATGAACCCCTCTCCTCAGTGGTTACGTAGATACATATGGAGACGGAATAATGGTGGGACTAGAATTCTAATTCTAATTAGCCTATATATTAACCTAAGTTCTGAGCTATCTCCACGCGAAACTTCAGCTCAATCGCCTTATTGGTTTTTAAGTGAAAGCGTGAGTGCTTACGTCACAGTATAGTAGTAGATATTCAGAGAAAATAGCTAGTGTGGCTTAGCTTAGCATAAGGTAATTGGATCTGGCCGCTTTTCACCAGACATTATCAAATCGGCTAAGTTCTCTCTGACTTTTAAAGCTTATGCGTTTTATTACTATACACTATGAAGTAATAGCGTGATTTATATATATAAGTTATATGCGTTAAGACGTGCCTGGATAAAAATATCCTACGAAATAAAAAAAATTGCATCGAAATTGGTTAAGGCCCTTGGCCCTGTCGAGTGCAATTCTAAAACCTATTTTGTGGGATGGTGGGTGAGAGGGTGAAAGGTGTGGCGTGGCTTCACAACCGACCAAAGTATCCTTCCGCGCCAACAAGAACAGATGGATCACAGAAACCGTATATGGCGCTAGCTACCGGACAGGTCTTGGGAAAAATCATACGTTTGGAAATATCAATTTTCTCGAAAACGAGTGAAATTTTTATGTTAATATTTTCAACACCCCTTATAAGATAATATATTGATTTTTATTAATTGCTACATTTTCTTATTTTTTGTTATGAAGCCGGCAGTTTTCTATTGAAAACTGTCAGTTTATTGATATTTGATCACTGAAAAAATTATAGAGGAGGTGTGTTTATAAAAAGTAAAAAATTAATAAACATGCTTCTATTCTTGAACAAACCGTTTCCGAAGAGAAAATTCTAAAACAATAAAAATTGTTGAAGATAACCGTTTGTTGCTATGGCTCTGCATTTCCATGCCAAATATAAAGATCCAATAGCTTTAAATGTTCCAGTGATAGACAGACATACAACAAACTGACAGAGCTACACTTTGTTTTATTAATAGTAGTTATCTATCTAACTTCTCTATTAATAAAATGAGGAGTTTGTCATGAGTTTTGTGTGATATATACGGCATGCAGCGGTGTGAAATGTTAACACTAGTAGAACCTGCGCACGAACATGTGCACTTGTATGCCGGAATTTTAAAAATTTTGATTATATTTACTTTTCCCCTTTTTTCCCCACGTTACCCTTTTTCCAATATCTGCCTTTTTACCCTCTTCATACTTATGTGACTTATTATTTTTTACCACTTTTACCTTTGATACGCTTTATAAACCTTTGACCCTTTTTGACAATTTTACCATTCTTGCTCATTAGAGCCTTTTGCACCTTTTGGCATTTTTACTATTTTATATAATTTTACCCTTTAATTTTTACTAGCAGTAGATTATCTACTTTTACCTCTTTGCCACTTTTACCCTTTTTGCCATTTTTACTAATTTTACTCCATATGCCCTTTTTACACCTTTTATCACTTTTGCACTTTCTTATTAATTTTTGCACTTTAAACCCTTACACTTTTCATCACATTTATCCCTACGTGCTACCCCCTTTTTTTTTATTGATTTTACTTCTTGACCTTTATACCCTCTATTCTTTTTTCACCATATTTGCCCTTTGGCCTTTCTTACCCGCTTTACACTATTTGTCATTTTGGAACTTTTGACAGCAATTACCCTATATTCACTTTTTGCTCTTTTGACCCTTTTTGCCATTTTGATCCTTTTTTTCCCTTTTTACCCCTTTTATTTCGTTCACCATTTTTATCCTTTTAATAATTTTCACCATTTTGCACTATTTGCCCTTTTTACCTAATTTATCCTTCGCCCTTTTTTCCTGTTTCATTATTTTAGGAGTGTTTGAACTTTTGCCCATTTTATCTCTTTTAACCATTAACTATTTTTATCTTTATTAGATTAACAAAAATGGTATTATAACTAAGTGTTTTGTCTTACGACAGGTCCATTCCTTTTGTCATTAAGACTTAGACCTCCAATGCGTCCTGTCCTCTGCTTCATCCTTCAGCTCCCAGAATTTTCTTCTTTCCTTCAAGTCATCTAATATTATAATCCTCTTTCTTCCTGAGCTCCTCTTTCCCTTTAAACGAGCATTAAGTTCTCTTTATACCCTTTTTGTCCTTTAAACAATATCTATCCTTTTTACTTAGGCTACCCTTTTTTGCTCCTTTTTCACCTGTTTACATCTTTTTAATCCTTTAATCCTTTTTACCTTAAAATATTTCTCCCCGGCAAAGCCGAATACTTCATGCTGTACAGTATAAATAAAACATAATGTGTAAAGTAGCCTTTGAGTGTACCAAGCTAGTTTTGGTAAAACTAATACATATTTAGAATTATTAACTTTCGGGGACTGGTGCTAAAGAAAATAACATAAGGACTGGCGTCATTGCATTTTTGCAACAATCTATAATATTCTAAATAATAATCAAAAACACATATTTTAATATTATTATTTGAGTAATATTATTAAATAAATATTTGAATAATATTGTATTTCGTAAATTTTATTTAAAAAAATTACAATATTGTTAAACTGTTACAAAAACATAGCTTATTATTAGAAAAATAACAAAATATTGTAAGACATTACTACAAACTAACTGATTACTTACTTCTACATTAGAACTGTATTATTTTATTTTAAACATACGGTGGCAATGAGCCAGACGTGTGACATCACAAATGGCGCCATTGTGTATTCACAACATTCCTGAATGGTGCCAGCTAAACTCCCATATATAAATTAACTTTTTTTTAATGTTTGATGACCCCATACTAAGCAGCAGGAATATTTAGAGGGGATCTGACCTAACTACCTTTAGTTTAAAAAAATTACAGCTGTTGTGTACGCCACTCACAGAAAGTTAAGAAAACTTACATTATTGAGTAAACCATTATTGTTGTAGTCTATCTTAATTTTACTTATGGTCATACATTTGGCTATAAATTAATCATTTTATCTTATCACCATATTACAGAAAATTATAAAATGTAGCATTAGTTGTTCAAACTTATCCCAAGTATTTTTAATTTGTGGTGTTAATATGTGGCGATATTAGCGCTTTTTGGTTTTTATGGCTGATCACTGGAACTAAAGAGTAGCAAGATCAGAATTGTACTAGACCATGGTATGAGTGTGCATATTTCTGACTCCAATAGCCTAGTCAACCCATTGATCTCTATAATATAACTGGATGGACATATACATGCACATTCCAAGGATAAAGGCGTGACGCTCAAGTGTATCGTCTGCTACACTGAGGGGGGGGGGACAGATTTAACGGTTTCTTTAAATGTTCTTATGCGAAAACATGTCTCTGATGAATAAAAGTGTTATTATTTGAAAATAGTGAAGTATTATACCACACTTTCCTGAAGAAACATTTACATTAAAGGATATACAATCCAGTTTTACAGGTAATACTGTACAAATACGAATAAAACCTTAGATATTTCAGTTTTTATGTAGTTGTCATCAATGCTGCTTACAGTCTGTCACGACTACAATTATATTTAAAGTTGGTTATTAGCTTGTATATTGGTTTAAGAAACAATATTATATTGAAAGTTCGATAAATATAATGAACAAGGTATCTTAAAACTTGATTACATTTGTTTGAATGACAAACTTTGTATAGTTGCCATGTATTCAAACTATCACTTAGGTTATAGGCTTGTGGAAAGTATTATTATAATACCTGTTTTTTTTTAATTTGGCTCATATCTTTCAGAAACCATATTATGTTGAAATTTCGATAACTATAATGAAACAAGTTAGCTAAAAATTGTATTACATTTGTTTGAATGACACACTTTGTGTAGAAGTCTTACGTTCAAATGATAATTTAGGTTATTGGCTTGTAGGAAGTACAGTATCTACTAAACCCTGATTTTAGTAATAATCCCAATCCGTAAGGCCTTATTTCGTACCAGAATACTATCATATATATAATATTTTGGTAGGATAAACGGCAATTTAAAACGGAAGTATAAATTTCCTTCTGGAAGGTCTTTTATGCTAACCAAACACAACTATAGGGTAGTATTCTGGTACGAGATAAAGCCTTACAAGCGAGCTTCCTTCAAAAATCATCGTATATATTAGGCTACATCAACTTATTTAAAGAAAAAACTAACCTGTTTTGAACTTTTATATGCTCTTCAAACCTTTAACTAACATATTTATTTAATTTAACCATTCACACATTGATGTATCTAATGTATTCAATCAAATTAATGAACGATGTCAAAATGCCACATTTCCGTGTATGGGTGTAAGAGAGAAAGAGATACCCGAAAGTTTCCTTCTCCCTTACACAATGGTATGCAGACGACAGCTCGAAAATTTCAGCCACAGATGTCCATCCAGTTATATTATAGAGATCAATGAGTCAACCTAACGTTTATAAGGGGGAAAACATAAAGCTAATTTTCCCCTTATCAACTACCCTCATGAATACAAATGTCCAGTTAAAAGTTCCCATCTCTAAGCCTCTTTCTTCTTCCTCCAGCATCCATAATCAGTAAAAGCGTAAAAAAATTGTTCCCTCAAAAAATCAATTTCATACGCGTTGTGTTTGTGTTTACTAATCTAAATTTAGACAGAGAAACATTTTGTAAAAAATTTGCCAAAATAGTTTGAAAAGCAACTAAAAGAGATTTAAATCCATATATCATAAGTCATATTTTAGTTTCTTAATAATGTATAAAATAAGTGACAACGTTAATTAAATGGCAAAGTGGGCCATTATTTCAGGGAGGGTTGCCTTTCGGCTCTTGTAAAATAGTTTATCTCCATAAAATATTTGAAAGTACTAATACCAATAAATACTTGTATCCAGAGTAAAAAAGTTATGGGTAGCCATCAAACATATACTTCTCAATAAAAAGGGTCACATATCTTCGAATATTGTTCTCATATGTTTCTGCACTTGGCCCCACAATATTATGCAGAAGGTATCCACCAACTATAACATTTATCTTATTTCTCAAATTTTGCTGTTCTTCTTCACTTACATTCCATTTCTCAAATACCGTGACTATTCTTCATTTGGTCCCCTCTCTGAACATCTTACTATTCTCAAACAACAACTCGTACTGGAAATAACACTTGAAGTTTTGTGTTTCATAGGAAATGCAAACGACTCTGTTGAACAACTGATCAGGATTTATTACGACATCCTCTAATCTCACCCGTATACTGCTTGCTACAGTTGCTATGGTTTTGACCTTATTCTTTCTTTTCAGTTACACATCAGCAAATTATTCCCTTCAATTTCTTTCATACTGCAAAGCCCCACTTCATATGCATCATCACAGTTAACACCATTAACTGTCACTCCCAGCCCAGAATACACAGAGGCAAACTCATTGTTCTGCCTAAAAGTATGATGAGCATAAAACCAATAAATAGAATAGCTTACACCCTAGATACCTCATTCTCTTCTATTATATCTGAGTTCTATTTGTTGCTCATTGAACTTTGTTACATACACAGAGAACTCCTCAAATATGTCTCTAATCTGAAGAAATTCAGGATAACATGCTACAAACTTCGTCATGGTCCGTTCACCAAGGGCCTTTCCATCAGTCGATCCACCAATAGACATTGATGTTTGCATAAATGTTTGTTCAAAAGTCATGTCAGTAAAATTCCCTGTGAAAAAACTTTCTGCTCTTATCGTGAGGCAGATTTTGTTAAAAACTTTACTAAGCCTTCTTTTTTCATGTTTTTCTGTAGAGTCAACATTTGCTGGTCATACAGATCGGCTGATTTTGCGTATGGCAAGTAATAAGCTGCATGAAAGTGTGGCAACACCTTGAAAACTCTGTCGATGCTCAATTGCCAGTCACAAATTATTTCTGACAAAACGAAGTCTAGCAAAATTTGATTAGCTGGAATTCTTGTAGCCAAAACTTTCATGTCCTACTCAATCCACTAAGTTCTTGGCATTGTTATACAAGCTGAAACATTATCTCTTTTATCTTTCAACCGTGGATAGCTTCGTAAATTGATTTTTCTTTACTGGTCAATTTAGAGTGGATTTCATCAAATTTGTTTTCAAAAAGCAGCTTAAGAGATGGAAAAACTTCCAAAATCAGTACCATCAAAGCAGATTGGGACATAATATGAGCTCTATAAGATCTTGCATACGCATATCCTGAGAGAAGATGAGTTATTGTCGCTTTTCTATAAAAAGTAGACCAGAGATCCTCAATTCCACTCCCTTCCATTAATTTTTCCCAGCACCCTAATAAACTCTGCTGCATTGGCAACAATGTCATGAGAAACAGTGGCTGGTCAAAAGTATTGATACAAGGCAGGCTGACTAATTTACTTTGATTGGCTGCGAAACTGAGAGTGGAGTAAATAGCTATTGGCTTTCCTGGATCAATATTTATAAAAGGTAGAGCCAGTGCATAGTATGTTTTATAATCCTTTCTGGAATCCTAGCAGATATGCATGTATTCTGACTTTCCAAGTAATTTTATTGCGCCAAGAGCTTACATATTTAGCAACAAAAGGCTTCGAGTTGAAACAAGGGCTTGTGTGGGAATTTATTCTGAAAGGCTCTCCACATTTACTTGCTACAATAAAGTCTTTGTTCTTTTCCCACAAACACAGGGACTGTAATGGTAAATTATACTTCCATATCAAACGATTTAATACACGAAACTCCAACAGTATTTAAAACAACATATTTAGGCATTATACACTGTATACCTAGAAGAGCAAGAAAGGTATATTTTCCCTCCAGAGTCCTTACATTGATATCAGTGTCATCAAAACAGATTTAAAAAAAATCACTTCTTCAATCTCTGGCTTGTTTGCGTTTAATCGTGATTGAAGATACACTTCTGTTTTCTAGTAGGAGGGAGTAAATCCAAATGAATAGCCAGTTTGTCAGATTATTAGAGCCGTTGTGACAGGACAAGTACTACCCAAAGGAGACAGGATAGGCGATTGAAAGAAACGAGGTCTAAACTGCTTAAGTATCATGTGGTTTATCACTTGTCTCTTACTTTTAACATCCTGGCTTTCATTTGATGGTTTTATTTCCCTCTTAGTTAATTCATTTGTAAACAATACCAGTAGTTGAGGAACTTAATCCATTCCACCTGTTTTTATGTCCTCAACACTGGAATATAAGAGTTGTCATAAACTTGATTTAGGATTGCTTCCCTTAATAAACTTGCAGCAGTAATAACTATTCTCCTACTCTCAGCTTCAGGATCTTTGTGTCCTTGCTAATAACACGACCCACTCAAAACCTTGTCTGCTCTATTTTTCAAATAAACAATAGAGGGTTTCTTTCTTATATTTGTAAATACTACTCTATCACCAAAATGACTGGCTAGTAAGATTTTAAATTTATTAATTTCATAAACGTTCTCAATAGCTGACAAATCCCTCATCAGTTGTAGTAAATCTGAAATAAGGTACTGACAGTCAATACTTTCATCAATATAATCACATAATTTTAAAAATTCTTCTTTTAGTTCCTGGTCTGCAGGCCTTCCGTGACTTCCAGTACCTCTAGAAGAGTGTGTTTTGTTTGAAAGCCCTGCTTAACAATCTGAGTGGCAAAGCCCCTCTGATGCTACTAGATCCACAACTGCTTCCACCCTTGACCTTACAATACCAACCCAGTCTTCATTCCGATTTTCTCATACTTTAGGATTGTGTGCTTTAATTTAGTGTATGAATAAGATGAAAGTTTTTTTTCTGTATTTTAGTGTTTTTTTTATTTATTATCGTTTCCATGTCACAAAACAAACAGTTGTGTTTAAAATCAAAACCTGTAGTTTCAGATCTGCGTCTTGCAGGTAGATTTCAGCTAGCAGTATTATTTTAATTTATAGAAATGCCTGTTAAAAAGCTCTAATTGAGGTACTAAGTGTTTATTGCTTGCAGCATTATTTATGTAGAATCACTGCTTCTGGATTCTCGAATGTCATATGCATTTTATCATCCTCTTAATGCTTGATTCAATTAAGCCTCCAATCCCCTTTGAAGTCACAATAACAGTTTCTCCTACCAATAAAGGTTCGTGGCAAATACCACAACTCGTGATTTTCTTTTCCGTTTATTGTGGCACTTTTTTTAAAAATTATTCTGTATATTTAAACTGCTGGCACACAATATACTGTCACTACACACACTGTTATCACTAATGGTAACAGGCTTGCATTACACATCAAACTCAACCAACATGTTTTGAAGCTAGCAGCTGACTGCATGTGACACAGACAGATGGTGAGGGTGGTGGAAGGGCTGTGGAATGAGAGAAGGGAGGTGGAGTTAAGTGGAAAGTGATTATTCACACATAAATGAATGAATGACTAATATGAAGAACTGCATCGAGGTCGTTTACGTACAAAATTGCTTCATTCTCTCTGAAATAATACGCAACTTAATTAATTTAAGTTGGATATAGTAGTGATTTGTTTTATACCTGTGCAATGCCGGAAGCTTACAGCTAGTGTTTTATAAAACCACAATGTACTATCTACATGTTTTTCTCAAAATCCTGACAGTTATATAGTTCTAAGTAAATTATACATTCGTAATTTTAAACATGAATGTGTGCTTCATAAAAGTTTGTGGAAATGATTAAAATACCTTATATCTTTCAAAAAAAATTAATTTGAACATAAATATGTTTGACGTGACCCGTAGATCTATCGGCCATGTCCCACCACGCTGAGACAGGGTTTCCTCTAGCGGCCAAGTGATAAACTCAGTCCAGCACCGAGCATCGATATAGACTAGGGAGATCCCATTGATCTCTATAATATAACTGGATGGACATACACATACACATTACCAAGGACAAAAGCGTGACGTTCATGTTTAACGTCTGCTACACTGTGGGGGGACAGATTTAACGGGTTTTTTCAATGTTCTTATGCGAAAACATGTCTCTGATGAATAAAAGTGTTATTGTTTGAAAATAGAAGTATTATACCACCTTTTCCTGAAGAAACATTTGCATTAAAGGATATACAATTAGTTTTACAGGTAATACTATACATATACGAATAAAATCTTTAACATATTTAAATATGTAGCTATCATCCATGCTGTTTACATTCTGCCAATACTACTTATATTTAAAGTTGGTTATTAGCTTGTATACTGGTTTCATAAACCATATTATATTGAAAGTTAGATAAATATAATGAATAAGGTATCTTAAAACTTGATTACATTTGTTTGAATGACAAACTTTGTGTAGTTGCCATACATTCAAACTATCACTTAGGTTATAGGCTTGTAGAAAGTACCTATTATTATATTACCTTTTTTTAAAGTTGGTTCATATCTTGTATATTGCTTTCAGAAACCATATTTTGTTGAAAGTTTGATAGCTATAATGAACCAAGTTAGCTAAAACCTGTATTATATTTGTTTAAATGACGTACTTCGTTTAGAAGTCTTACGTTCAAATGATAATTTAAGTTATAGACTTGTAGGAAGTATTGCATCTACTAAACCCTGATTTTATTAATAACTCCAATCTGTAAGGCTTTATCTCGTACCAGAATACCATCCTATATATAATGTTTTGGTAAGATGAACGGCCATTTAAAACGGAAGTAGAAATTTCCTTCTGGAAGGTCTTTTATCCTACCTAAACACAATTATAGGGTAGGATTCTGGTACGAGATAAAGCCTTACAAGCAAGCTTCCTTAAAAATCATCGTATATATTAGGATACATCAACTTATTTAAAGAATAAACTAGCCAGCTTCAAACTTTTTAATGTTCTTCAAAGCTTTTACTAACATATTTATTTCATTTAACTAATCACACATTGATTTATCTAATATAGTCAATCAAATTAATGAACGATGTCAAAATGCCACGTTGCCTTGTATGGGTGTAAGAGAGAAAGAGATACCCGAAAGTTTCCTTCTCTCTTAGACAATGGTATATAGACGACAGCTCGAAAATCTCAGCCACAGATGTCCATCCAGTTATATTATAGAGATCAATGGGAGATCCCGTACTAGTGTAATGGCGGGGTGATGACATTGAAGCGTGCTGCGCTCTCTGAAGTACTGGTGGGCTCAACGCACCCTACTTTGTTAGCATTCAGTTAACTATGTGTTAACATTAATTTATTTTGTGTCCATGCCTAAACAATGCTGTGCAGTAAACTATGCTAACAAACATGGAGATGCAAAACTAATTCTCCAAACGGGTCAATTCCTTTTCACAGATAAGTAAGTATTTTAAGTGTAATAGTGAAAGAGCAACAGTTAATAATTAATTCTAGTCTTCTGGTCAAATGAAGCGTGTATAACAATATTCCATGTACATTTATGTGGCTCGAGCCTAATGAATAGCATTGACACATTCAACTGTTGGGTCAAAGTTTGTTTACCCGGACGGGTATTGCATTTATTTTTCTTATTAAGAGTAACGTATCACTATGAAAAAATATACATACTTACGTTTAGTGAGATGCTTCAATTAATTAGACTTTTAGTTGCAAATTAAGAACTGTATAATTAAATGGTATGAAACTTCTAACGGACTTTCTCGCTCCTTTGTTTAAAAATTGAGATATTTACTCAAAACTTGTAATATATGTGAAAAAAAATATACGCTAGCAAACCCGAGGAAAAATTGCGCTATACTTACGTAAAACATTTTTTGACTCCCGGTTTTAAATTTTATAATTTCACTTTTGAAGAAGCAAAGTCCTCATTTGTATCTTTGGACCAATAAAAAATATCGGTATCGGATCCACAATAGTCAACACTTCTTATTAAAATTTCAACGGCCGGTTAAAATTTTCGACATTTTATTAGAGGTTGCACATATTAAGGTTATTGAATTGCTATTAAATTCCTCAGTTATACATTTTGACCAATAACATAGGTAAATATTGACTAATGATTCTAAAATGATAGAGATATATCATTCTACAAACATTTCCCCTAAGAGGTTAAAGAAAAATGAACATCAAATTTTTGAGAGACCTACTCATTTACTTACTCTATGGTATTAGAGAATTATTGTGTTAAAACTTAAGTAGTATCTCTGTACAACTAAAGCTCCCAAAATTGGTTAAATATATTTGCCAATATTTCAGAAACTATTGATTTTATAAGCGTATAACCCGAATGGGTAGTAAGACGTGGTGCTAAATAAATTTAAAAAATATTGATTTTATAAAGATATATTTCAAATAAGAGTTTTTATTTTTAATAGTACTGCAATTTTGCAATAATATGTTATTTAGTATCTCAAATAGATGTGGAGATACGTAAATTTCAGCTTTTGTAAAGTACCCTGAAAGTTATTTTCATGGGAAAATGAAAATATCCATTTTATCTATATTAATCTTAATCAACGCCTAGATATGAATTTTAATCAAAATTGTTAGTGCCAATTTTAAGAAAATCGATTTTTTTTCTTTTCTGCACTTTATTAAACCACCCTTAATTTTAGGGTTAAGCAGACACACACACAGACGGCATTGCAAAAACCATTTTTTAGGATTCGGGCAGTGATGAAACGTCGACATACATCACCATATAAGGCTATATTTTTATTTATGGTCACAATACCTAACCTTTACTGTTCAAAAAGCTAAAGGTTATATATATTGAAAATTATTGGTTTTATAAAAATATGTTTAAAATATTTAAGAAAAATTATAAATAGACCTCCATATTTGAAATGCAAAGTAATTTAATAGGACTATCTCAAAGAGTTATGGAGATATAAAAAAAATTGAATTTACTCATCAGACCGGAACCCTTAAAGTAATTTTGACAAAAAATTGGGGGTAGTAATTTTTTTGTAATATTGATCAATGCTTGGAAATTAAATTTAATAAAAATCGTTACAGCCGATTATGATAAAGTCGTTATTTTCTTTTTTCGCCCTTAAGGAAACTACCCATAGTTTTAGGGTTAGATATACAGTTCCAAATATCCCTTAGGCCAACCCTATAAAAACCCTAGATACCAATTTTTAGCACGATCGGTAAAATAGTCTAGGCTCTATTCCGAAGTACAGACATACAGACAAACGGCAATGCAAAAACAACTTTTTCGGATTCGGGGGGTCATGAAACGTTGAAATTCACCAAAATCTCAAACACAATTTTTTTGGCGATCACAATACTTTTATTACTTTTAAGGTATCGAGGAAGTAAAAATATATAAATATTTATAATTGGTTAAATTCCCCACTCCTTTCTGGCCCCCCCTTTACCTCCACCCCTAGACGCATCTCCAGAACGGCTTGGGGACCCATCTTTGGTTGAGGGCTACCTGTCATTAGCCTAATTGAATTTTAGTTTATCTCAAAATATCTTACGGAAAAAATATATTCCTGCATAATAACTTATTATAAAATATTTATTATCGTGACCTTGGAATCTATATGGAAATATTTTTTCATTATTGTTTTGTTTTGTTACTTACGTAATTTGGACATAGTATTTATTAAAGAAAATAGGATCTTTTTTACATAGGTACTGTGCAGTTTGCGCTTGTGTTTACTAGTATTTTTTATTAATTTTATCAGGAGCATTTAAAGTTAAATTTCTAAACAAATATATTAGTTAAGCACTAAACTTAAAACTCAAAATTAATACACATACAACACTGAGTCCACAATCGTTAAATCTTAACTGTAAAATAGTAAACACCAATCTCAACAATGATTTTGTCGGTGATGCTGAAACTCTAACCCAAGAATATCAACACAGAAGTTTAAGGTGATGCTGATTAGATTAAGGTGTCTGACTATAATTTCTAAATAATTATAACTGTACATATATGGAATGATGCTTAATTAATTTAAAACAAGGTTATTTCTTAAATAGTTTACTTTTGAAAACATAAGCTTAGTTATCAATGACACACAAGGTCGCTGTTTTATGTTCCTTTAATTTGTACATTAGAACCTTTGGAGTTTAAATTTAATTATATTACAAATAAAGTTTGGTAATTCTACCTTTAGTAAAACATTTTTATTTCATCCTAAGTGTATATTCCTATTGATAATAATTATTTAAGTCTTTTTAGCCTAATGAAGCTACCGTAAACCTAAAAAATTAAAAATATATATTCCAATAACTCGCACCAGTGGTCGTGCGATTTAATGCATACTCTTGCATTTTACTCGGCCACTATTTAAGGAGAGGTCAATGTTCGAATCTCACTAGGGTGAACTGAGGGTCATTTTCATATCCTCCTACGCTAAAAGTGGGTTCACTGCATTTTAACTACCTTCGTCTTCCATGCCCAATTAGATTAAGCCGTCAATAGCTAGTGAGCTAAAGTAACAATAAAAACTAAGATTTGTTTATAACCGTGATACATCTCCAAGGAAAAACATAATATTACAACTCTGGTATGAGTATAATTTGGACCACTGAGCAAGCTTGCAAACGAATATAAGATAGAAAAACTAAATGCCCAAAAAAACACAGTAAATACAAAATAGTATTTCACAAAATTAAGAAAAATAAATATTTATACATGAATTCATTTTCTCAGTGCTTAAATAACAACTTAAAAAACAAAGATCTACTCCAAAACTAATAACCCTTGAACCAGTTAGTAGAAGTCTTAAGAATAAGCTATCATACATTAACGACATTTTAAGATTATTCCAAGTTTTAATGAAAGAATAAAGGTAATATCATCTCTCCTTAAGTTAGTTAAATCTAACTAGGCCATATAAAGAATAATTTCACTATACCTATTTTTTCATATCAACATTACAACAGAAGTTGTGAAATCATTATTATTCATGATAGTGACGCATTTGATGTTTATTTTAATCATTTACATATTGCTAAATCAGCTGTTTAAAAGTGTTAAAAGCTAAGTACACTGCTCCTCAAGATAATTAGAAACATATTCATCCAACTATTTAATTAAATGACGAATGAAATAGAAAATCACTCAGAGCCTAATGCGGGTGTATTATTTCTTGCATCTCTAGCCAAGACTGGGTAGAGGGCACCACCATTCTATTCCATCACAACCATACCTAGGCTCGTAGCGTTTATTACATCTCTAGCCAAGACTGGGTTGAGCGCACCACCACTCTATTTCATCACAACCATACCTAGGCTCGTAGCGTTGAGTACATCTCTAGCCAAGACTGGGTAGAGCGCACCACCATACCTAGGCTCGTAGCGTTGAGTACATTATCTCCCTCGTCTATATCGATGGCACCGAACCGCCGAGACCGGCAGTGAACTAGCTAGTATAGAAAACTTCAGCTATTATAATTAACACTGGAAAATATTAAGATTAGAGGACTAGTGGACTAACTTTAACCCTGTATGTATATTAATGTATAGCTAATGTATCTATATATAGGCATATTAAACTAAGACCTATGCAAACAATGTGTTGTCTTTAATTCGTGTTATGTAGAACCTAATATTTTAATGTTAGACGTTTTGTTTCTCACGAATGGTCAGTGTATTTTATTAAAATATAGGTATAATGCATGTATAAAATAATATTTAAAACTGAGATAGACGATGAAATTAAGAAGAATATTTATTTAAACTAAGCTGATGTCATGTATCACTCTGGTAGCGCCAGCGGCATCACCGCAGTACAATACCTTCTCTACTTGGGTGTGCGCCAACCGGGCTGCTCTCCAGGTTTCCTACAACACCCTCTCTTAGTGTATGCGCCATTTTGGCTGCTCCCCTTAGTTTCTGTAACGTTTGTATACCACGGGTAGATCCAGGGGTGGCTCCACGATATCCCCCCAAGATATCACCACAAATAGCAGAGACTATCCAGAATCCACTGCGCTAGATACAAATATGCCCAGCTCCCGGAAGAGAGGAACAGGAGAGCACTAAGAAACCACGCAATCCCCAGGAACAGCTTCCTTCTGGCACGACCTACAACTCTGCATCCAATTCCCTGTTCCCAACCCACAGAATTAGTCCACACTGCCCAAAACCTGATATTACCATATATCATACCTCAGAACTTCTATCTTCAAAGAAAACTCACTCTGCTCTAGTTCCAATACTGCCAACAAATCCATCGACTTACGGTCAGTTCTACCTCCAAAAACCAGTTTTCCCTCCACAGACCAAACACTAACCATTGTAACTATAGCACTGTCAGTTGACCTACAAACCAGTTCTCCCTCTACAAACCAGTTCTCCTTCTACAAACCAAACACTAACCATTGTAACTATAGAACTGTCAGTTGACCTACAAACCAGTTCTCCCTCTACAAACCAAAACACCAACCATTGTAACTATATCAACAAGTAGTTGTTGTTGTGAGTATTTATTATTCAGCGGAGTGGTGAAAATACTAATCGAGTAAGTCTTCAACCAGTGGTAATTAGGAGACTTTTCTTGTAACAATCTCTAATAAGCTATCATTAATAATTAATTAAATATGAGTTTTAAACCAATCATAGTTAAAAGGGTTTAGTTCCAAGTGTCTACAATAAACTATTATACAAAAAGTATTCAGTACAATTCTGCAATCGGTGCATGAATGAAGAGGAACATTACTTTTAGCTCTAGACACTGTACAGACTCCAAATCACTCATCCGCGAAAGTTTCACAAAAAGTAATTATCAGAAGATTACATTTTGACCTTCTGTGCCAAACATATTAATAACTTATTAATAAGACGTCTCCAACCAATGGTAGTTAGAATAGTTTGATTTGAGCGTTCTAGACAACACTAGTTTTAATAACTCGTGTACTACAAGTTTCCAAACAGTAATAGTTTCAGAATAGTTTAAAACGAACCGTCTCTTGCTTTAACGAGTTTCAAAAATATTCTCTGTCTATCAGAGCTCTAGTTTACATTATCTTGCAACGTAACTTTCATTCTCTTGTGACTTAATAAATTCGTTATGCATACATTTACTTTTTAATATTTTATTTTGATTGATTAACACATTAGTTAAGTAAGTTTCTTAAATCGATCAATTAGATTGTTTATTGGGGTTAGCACACGTAGCATAGTATCACCGGGTAGCGCAGGGTAGAGGTTCGATACCAGTCACCAAAGAATGAGCGCCTTATAGCAGGTAAAGAAGGGTGTAGTCTGAGTTTATTAGGAATCTCATTATTTGAAAACTGATGCCATTAAGTGTCTCATGTTGTATTCTCTCTGACCTGGAATACACGTGTTCTAAAATAAAGAGAGAGAGGGTGAAGAATCACCGTGAACATCTTGCACACAAACACAAACACACTTGTCTGAGACTCGTCATCCTGTAACAGTAGGACTTGGACAACTCTCCTCGGTGAGGAGAGGAGGTGGGGGTTGTAGGAGGTCACATCTCGCGCCGTGTTCCATCAGGATTGATTATCAATGAGTTATGATAAGGCCACTTCCGCCCCAAAGACTGGGTAGCTTATACTAGCCAAGTTTTGACTATCACTATTGAATCACCCTGTGAATGTTAATATTCCCAGAAAACTGTTTGAAACTTACAGTACAAGTCCGTCATTCTCGAGTTGTTAGTTTTTGGCCCAGATTATTTTAATTTGGGCCAACATGTAGTTTGGTTGTTTGGTTGACAATAATCTCAAATGTGAGATAAAAATCATATTATAACTTCTCAGGGTTTATTGAATTCATAAACTATTAGTATTTTTATCTTTGATTTATTATTTATTCATAGTTTACAATTTATATTGTTAATTAGCCAAATCTTTACTACTTGTGCAGTGCCGTTCTAAATGGAAGCGGAAATTATTATAAGTATTATATAATAATTATTTTAATTTTGTTGATTTACTTCAAATTTCAATTCTATTATCATAAAATGTATGACCTTTACTAGTTAAAAACACGATACACTTCCAATTACGTTTGATAAGTTTCTAATGCGAAAATATTCTACACAGTGGTTAACAAACTTATTATATTGTGCGCTTTGGTCATGACAGGGTCATAGGGGCGGCCCCTGACTCCCGTCCTTCCCCCAGTCCCACTGGAGCAGGTTTTATTGTATACCTGTTGCATATATAATACAGTACCTCTGTAATAAACATATTGGTTATTGATATTATTATTGTTACTTTCAATTATTGTCACGTATATAATTTTCTAATTGTATTAAATAGTATCAAAATGATACAAAATTTTATGTAAAGTATTACTCATTTTTTTTACTAAAAAATAACTTATATAGGTAATCCTATTTAATAGCCTGTGCGGATTATATGAAATTCAATTATAGGTATAGAAGAAGAAAAGTTTGAATGAAGAATACTTTTTATTTATAATTAATTGCCACCTCAAATACTTATGATTTATGAACAAATGAAATTATATACGTTCAGGGAACTTACCATCAATACAATTCGTTGTTGAGAAAAGCATCATAAACTTAATGGCAAGGTCGGCGATTTGAGGAAAGCCGTTCAGTCTATGACCAAAAGTCCACCAAAGATGTTTTCTTGAGACTGGATTTGAGTGTTTCATCACAGGATAGATCATTCAATTATTTTTTTATTTTCTTTGTTTGAAAAAACTGTAGTATTCCCCTGTATAAAATGGGTCTCGTCTCCAGAACTCACTGTCTCATTCGGCCACTGTAAGATGTTAGCCATGATAACTAGCCTGCACAGTTACTGCTCATCTGTAAATCTGTCCCTAAACTCATACTTGCTGTCAGAGAGGAACATTTCAACTTCTTGTTGGAGTTAAGCAAATACGCGATAAAGTTTATATGATTCTATTTGATTCTATTTGATGTTTCTATTACTTGTTTGTTGGTTCAGAACAGTCGGAATGGACAACAATGTAGTGGTTAGTTTTCAGAAGTTCTTAACACAGATTTGATCCTTTAAAATGAGAGCCCTGGATTGTGTATGTTTCTATATTTCTAAATAAACTAATACATTTAAAAAATGTTGCATGTACACTCTAAAGAAGTAATACCTATTGGTCCTTTTATTTAATGTATGCATGTTTAATGTTCATAATCCTATAAATCAATACAATGTACCCCAGTCATCCCTTTCCAGAGAACAACTCCAAGAGCCTAACCGATCTCTAGAGAGATAATTTAGTAACTTTGGGCCCAGTTTACTACTGATGTACTCCAAGTACTCACTCATGGTCATAACACCAATATTATTAACTCAGTTGTATTTGATAAAAAGATAAATGTTAATTAAAGTGTTATTGTGTTTGACGCACACGAACAATACATTAGTTGTATTATAAATGCATTTAAATACTTGTGGAGATAGTCCATTATTACATGAATGTTTCGTTCCACCTCTGTACGATGTTGTTTAACCTAATGCCCTTCCCACGGGCAAACGACTAGGTATGATTAATCTCCTAATGCAAACTGTAATTACACGTTCCATCCTAGAGGCCTAGTTCGACCCGTGATAGCTACAAATAGCACTGACTCCGCCTTGCTCGGCACACGCGAGATCTTTTCTTCTCGTCCGATAATCTACCGTTTACATTAGTCCTACACTTTATTTATGGTAGGCCAGGCTCCCTAACACATCGGGTTGACTAGGATTGCTGCCTTTATTACATACAATTAATGATATTTTGATTTAAAGATATTCACTACTACATACATTAAACAATATCTTGATAGTCAAAAGTCCTTCACGTGATAACGCTCAATGCTGCATTGGGTGTCATATTAATACTAGCTATTTCTGAGAATCAATGCTTTGAATATTCGATTAGAAAGTACGCTCTTACCTTATTACCTTATTTTCGTAACGGCTTGTCAATCTTATTTATCCCCCAGGAGGGGGGGTCTGGTGATCCCTTAGTTGTCATTTAGCCAACCAATCACCGAGAGGGAGGTTCTACAAGTATGGATAGTTGATATTTTTATCCATGATGGAATTAGGGATGTGAAATAAGTATTGATACTTTACTAATACCGATATTTTCCTTTCGATACTAGTATTTTTTTACTCAATATTTTTTTTCCCCGATACTTTTACTGATATTAGTACTCACCCTCCGGTATCGAAAGAAACAACTTTTTTGTTATCTTCATTCATCCTTGGATTTAATGTTTACTTGGGTGTACTGTGGAGGAAGAACAAATTACACTATTTCTCATTTCTCACTCATTTTCTGCAAATCTAGCATTTAATCATAATTTATGACTGTTCTTTCATCTTTGTTGATTAATACAGCCTGATACCTTACCGGGTGGCACACGGGGTGAGTGTCAACCAGTCTTACTACCCCTTCCTTTATCAATTAGCACGGTCATCACAAACTAAACAAAAGAATGTTTTGTAGAGCTCAATGAACTCAGTCAACTCAAGGGCGTCCATTCTTCTATTGTTTGGCAATAGTTAATAATCCATCTTGATAGAGTATATAAACGACGAACGTAGTTAAAAAATTGCACTTCCCAGAAGTGAATCATGGAAGTTTTTTTAAGAAGATGGCTAGCGTAAAAGCATTTTGTAAAAAATAGTCAATACCGATACTTACTGTTATTGATACTTTTTTTCCAATACTAGTACGGCATCGATATTTTTCTTCTGATACTTTTAATGATTATAGTATCGATACTTTTATCTTGATACTACATCCCTAGCTGGAATTAAAGCTTACTCAGCTATGACCTATGATCTATTCTGACACATTGTGAATGTCTAGGTATTCAATGTTTGGGTTGATAATTATCAAGTATTTCTTCTTCAATACTTATATTACATAATGCTTCTAGGTCAATAAAACAATAATAATAGATTGCCTGTGCAACTACAATGAAATGATCACCTCTTATCTCCTAAATAACTAGAATATAAACTCTCTGCATTGGTCCCAAGTACTTGACTTGAATCGGAGTTTATTTAGAGGTAGGATCTATGTCGCTCCTCAGTTCAAATACAGCCACTTTATAAGAAATATGTTCTTGAGTTGATTTTATATAACCTTATGTTAAAAACCTTTCTAAGCCATCGTGAGTGGCATATTAGCCTAATAAATAGTGAGGGTGGCAAGTGTTCCTAGCCACAGTTTCACCCAAATTGTGAGATTATTTGGCAGCTTAAAACTGTAAACAAAAACGAGTTTAAATCCCAACTGTTTCGTCACTAATTGTCTAAATACACGATCTACATTAATTGAACCAATGATATATAAGCTCGACATTGTACAACATATATATATGTTGTATATATATATACATATATACACACATTCAGGAAAACGCTCTTAATGCATTGACTGCATCGGACCAAGAGATTTATTTGGCTTGGTCATAAATCTTCCATTTTTTACAACCAGGATGATTGTTTCGAAAATTGTGGAATTGTAGATGTATAATTGTATATATTTGGTTTTCCTTTAACACACAAGTAGTTATAGCTTTGTATATACCGTGTTAGACAAGAGAGTCAGTTGGTACTAGGTTATTTAATTATTATTGACTTTATCTGAGTAAGAAAACCAGCCAATTTGTATATAGCATTAGTCCTATTTTTTATTTAGCAAACTATTTTAAAACATAAACATGGTGGGTGTAGCTGTCCCAACTAAGATTGATCTTGTTTGGTATTTTTTTAATAAGCAAATATTTCATTACAAAACCTTTTAATATATTTAAAAAATAATAACCTACTTACAAAATTTAAAGGTTAATATACGCCTTTTAACTTAACTTAATTGGCTATTTTTAATAAATATCTTGATGGTAGTCTACATAACTTAAACTGCCATATAAGACGTTTGAAAAATATGTTTTATATAAAAAGTTTTATAATAATTATATTTATGAATGTTATGAAATAAAAATAGGACTATATTATTAGTAAATTCAGTTTATACTTTGGTTAAATACTTGTAATTTCAATAAGTACATACTCAAATATTTACATGTAAAACTATTCAAAATAATCACAGTAAATTAGTTTTGTGTAAGAAATTCTAAAAAGAAGTAAAGTATTGATAAGAGTAAAAATTATATAATATTAATAAGAGATACATATTGGTTGAAATAAATCATGAGACTGCTGTGTTTAATTGGAATAAAAAATTAACTATTATTATTGAATAATAAATTAACTTAAGGGATTGTTACTGTGTGAACATAGTCCTTTGTGTTCTCCAAACTTCCAATGTATATAGTTTTATTGTTTTGAAAATATGAGAGTAATAGTTTGAACATGAAGTTAAAGCCAAGACTTATACCATAAACCAACACATAGGTTCTATACAGGTTGTTTATGGAATAACTGCGGGGTTTCAAAGCAAATTTTATATGAGAAATACAATATTTAACTTAAATGGATATGTATCATGAAAGGTCATATCTTTAAGTTTTTTGGTTACTAGTACACTTCGATGTGTGCTCCATTCTACCACACTTGATGGATTTTGTATGTGCGTAAATAACCTTTATTTACGCACATTCTGATATTGGTGATTATACTCCGAACTTATTTAAAATGCCATTGTTACTTAAGGTGTGGCAGAAAGGAGCGAAAGTAATTTTACAGTTTTTATAGCATTAATTTTTTTTGGTCAAAATAAATAAAATATTTCTCCAGTAGCAACATAATAGTTTAGTTTTCTGCACATGCTAATATCAACAGATCTTGGATATCTGTCAAGGGTGTCATGAAATTTTGTCAAAACTTTTTAAATAAAGAGAAAAAGTTTTGACAAGATTCCAGGACACCCTTGACAGATATTCAAGATAGGTTGATATTAGCATATGCAGAAAACTAAACTCCATGTTGTTACTGGAGAGATTTTGATTTATTTTGGCAAAAAAATTTCAATTCTATAAAAACTGTACAAATACTTTCGCTCCCTTCGGCCGCACCTTAAATTTAGGAGCTACTTAATTACTTAGTCTATGGCTTTAGGAACTCGAAAGTTCATTGCCGCACTTAAATTATCCCTCATTACAACCTATCTCTATCTTTAGCTAGTTCTATCCAGTTCACCTCTTTACACCCTATCTCTTTAAGCTCCTTTCTAATGTTATCCTCCTGAATCTTGGTCCTCCCAATGGTCTCCTCCCATTGGGTTTGCCAGTCAGTAGCCTGAGCAAGGTTCTAGATTCTCCCATTGGCGCTGCATGTCCTGCCCACCGTAATCTACGAGACTTTACTATTCTAACAATGTCTAGTGAATAGTACAGGTTATTTATCATTATGTAACCATCTCCACTCCAGTAGCTTAATCCCTTTATGGAAACACAAGAGAAGGACTAATACCATTAAAAAGGATGGTCAGCCCTACGAAAATAACATACGCATAGCAACAGATATATTTTAGATCTTTCAAATATATTTCCTGTAGAAATTACTCGGGTGGGTTCCTATTGTTATTAGCGAGTATTAAGCTCTTACACAACAATGGAACTATCCTAGGTCAATACAGTTAGCTCAGTATTATGAACTAAATTTTGTAAACATTAGTTACATCAAGGGAAACCCAAGCGAGTGTGATAATAATGAGCGAAACCTATAAACAATGGTACTTTTATGTAAAAGAAAGAAGAGTTTTTCAATATTTTGGCGAAAAATAGCAAGGGGCGAAATATATATCCCTGCGAAATGAAGCAGGTGGGGGAGAAGTTTACAAAATCAGAAGGAAAGTTTTTTTTTCTCTTTGAAAATAAACCGCATCTCAATGATTACTGAACAGTTAGTAGGAATCTCCTTAGCTAGGATAGGATAGCACAGCATAAAAGAGTGACTTCTTGCCTAGTGTTTTACATCCCGGAGTTCCCCATCTATCACACTGAGCCCACATTGGGAGGATATTATAATAATTAAAGAACCGTTTTCGAGCCAAAGCGTCGCTTTTAAATATATATATGTATATGAGCTGGGATGTAATTGTTTAAGAGGGTACTGTTCGCAAGCTAAAAAATTGTACGTATGAAAGAAAAAAACGTTTATACCGCCTTCCATGTGAGTTCATGTCACTACGACTTACATACACCTTCGGTACAACTTCACGGTGATTCGAAACTCGATTTACTATTAAGCAGCTATTTACATGCAGATGTAATTACTCCTTACAAAATGAATCGATGTATAAAAGAAGAAAACATGCTAATCTGTCAAAGGGAAAATTAGGGAAGAGAGGAGTGTGTCAATCCCTCCTGTTGCCAGGGTGTCAGGAAGAAAACTAGTTTCTGATGTTAAGATTTAAATTGCTTGATTGACATCAACCTACCTTTCTGCTTGAAAACAAACATCAGCTTTGGGCAAAGACAAGGAAACAACAGATACACAGCCTTACGAGAGTTTATTGTACTTATCTAGCCAGGTTCAGTTCATGGACACAGACAAGGAAA